>JAKTUW010000047.1:0-62937 GCA_030556915.1 Wickerhamiella qilinensis
CGAATACCCAGAAGTACGGCGGGGATTGTGCGCGAAAAAGGGTGGCACGAATTGAGTCCTTGACATGTCGAATGGCACGTTCCGCAGTTCCATTCTGAGGTGATTGTTTGGCGCTGGAATATTCGTGGCGGATGCCACGAGAGTCAAAGTAGAGCTTATCACGTTTGTGAAACTCACCAGCATGATCGGATCGAATATACTTACCACGATGACCTGTCGCATTTTCAACAAGGGCGACTAGATGAGGTACGTGCTCATACACATCCGTTTTGTCGACTAAGGGAATACACCAAATATACTTGGTATATTCGTCGACAACGACTAGGACATGTTTGTAGTGTTTGAAAAGCTCGTATTTGCCAGCAGATGCCAAGTCCATAGACAGGCGTTCACCAGGACGAGATGCCTTTTCATGGGTGACTGTCTTAGGTAGCATTGACGGTCTTTGCCCTAAGACAGGCCGGACAAGAGAAATCCGAGGAGGTCAGGCCCTCGACGTCTTTAGGGGTGATAGTGATGCTGTATTGTACACCTGTGCGAATCGAGCGTAGTACAGAGTCGAAATTCATGTGATTGAGATCATGAATCGCGAGGACATTGCTATAGACGGACTGCGGAGGTCCGTAGACAGGAGTATTGAAAATTGCCGCAGAGATAGAAGACTTAGCCGTCTCATCAGGTGAGGAATGGCTGTGAGAAGAGGAATTGGCCATCTCATCATGTGAGAAATGGCCGTGAGAAAACGAATTGGCCGTCTCATCGTGTGAGGAACGGCCGTGAGAAGAAGAAGTTGCTTTATCAATATTGGAAACAGAACTATCCTGTGAAATAGGAGTCGTCTGAGTAGGCGAACGAGAAATAGAAACAGATGGTACAGCCTTAGAGGGTTTATCCTTTGAAGAAAATGAGGGCTCTGGAACAACTAGAGCGGGATCCGAAATAGGACGAGATAGTGGATTGACTTCAGCCTTGCTAAAGTCAATATAATAGAAATTTTAGATGGAGTCATATATTGATTTGAAATAAACAGACTCTGCTCCGACAGATGAAGGGTTGCGCAAACAGATAGTGAAATCGTCGCCAACAGTAAATTTGAAGCCTTCCTTGCGGAGATTGATACCACTGACAATAACGCCAGGATATTGTGGTAACCTCCATACATCACGAAGAAGTACGCGATGACCATTGATGGTGTTCAGAAGGATGGTACCACGCTGCGTCAGATCGTACAGTGTCCTTTGGTAGATGACCTGTTGAACTTGATCAGATGGAACGTCTTCGAGAGTGTCAAAGAGATAGTCATCACCACAGACGTGAACACTGGCACCAGAATCCCATAGGAATCCTGGCTTCTTGGATGAGGCCACCTGACAGTGTACTGAGTTCAGGATTGAAACATTGCTTTCTCTGGTCTTATCATTTGTAGGATTCGATTTTCCTACATAACGGCTATTGTTAAAACCAGAGACCTCATCCTAGGTATTTTTGGAAGGGGAAAAAGTGGAGAAAGATGAATGATGTTTACCACGCGGAGGAGAGAGACTCTTTAGTTTCTTGGCGTGAGTAACGTAGGAGTCCGAAGTAGGATCCAGCAGCCCCTTCTCTTCTTTCCATTCAGGGTGTTTAGCAATCTTCTCAAGATCTTCCTCAGTAGAACGCTGTCGAATGTAGCGTGCGCGGAGATGATACAGAGGCTTCGGAACTATCTTATGATCAGTGTTCTTTGGCGAGGTCCTCATGTGATGAACTGCATGAGCTGCATTGTCTCCGTAAGACGACTGGGCTGAGGATTGATCAGTGGCTTTCTGTCCAGAGGTAGAACATTTCTCGGCTCTTATCCATTCCTCGAATATTTCAGAGGTTAAGGTATGGATGGACTCAAAGGGCCACTCAGTTGCGTTGTTAAGGGAAGTAAAGGCGATAGTAAGACTGGGGTAGTTGACGAACGCTCCGCGAGACTGAGCATTGGCCACGAGATTTGACAAAACTTCTCTCATGAGCTTGCGCGGATGGTAGTCTCCATTGGTGAGTTTGAACATCTCTTCTAGGAGAATCTTAGCCTTTTCCATGTTTTTGAAAGCAGTGATGCGGTTAGAAGAGCGCACTTTGTCCAAAAGCTTATGGACCTGCTCGACCAGTCTTAGAGGGTCCTCCTTGGCGAGATTTGTTTCCTTGATTGAGTGGAGAATTCTCGCAATGTTCACACTTTGTCAGGCCGGGTCCCAAGTAGAAATCTGGGAGCAGACTGAGATAAGTTTTGCTTTCATCTTGCTGCTCATCAGGAGTTTAACCAGGTCAAGGTATTTGGCTAAGAAATCCCGAATATTGGCATCCTCATCATATTTCAAAAGGGTACGAGACATCCACTCGAATAGAGGTTCGTGTCCAATTTCTCCCACGACGTTGCGGAAAACAGCGGAAGCAATCTCCACGCTGGAGTCACTCTGTTCAACTTCTGGAATGATCATGTCCTTGGGTAACGGCTTTCCACTGAGCGGACCGTAAGGGTTCACGAAAACAATCCTACCATCTTTAGGAAAAACGAGATATTCAATAACCTCAAGCTTGATATTGGGTTTGGTGGCTCCGTTCGGTGTGGCAGCCGAGAAGAGGTTGTCAATCGATGTTCCACGGACGAAATCATACTCATTATCAGAGGGAGCATGCTCGAGGACTTCCTTAGTGATACCTATCACGGCCAAAGCATCTAGCAAGATGCGCCATATAGCGGTATTGGATACCGCACCGGTAATGTTAGGAGAGAAGCTGTTGATTCTTCTATCCACATTATTGTATGAGACAAATTGAATATTTTCCTGTGTCTTTTCAGGGCCCGAGCTAATGGGACTTTTAATCTGTTGTAGGTGATCCATTTGGGGACACCTGATGGATATAACTCAGGGCAGTAGGCAGTAGAAAAGACTGGTAAGATGATTATGAACCTACGGAGCTATACTGATCTTATATAGACAATACGAAAACGTGGTATAACGTAGACGTCATTGTATATGTTATTGTATGCGGTCACTGGATACATCATTTATGCAGTCACTGTATGAACCTTGTGCATGAAACTTATTCACTGCATTACCAGCTCCAACACTATTCCTGATGCTCAAGATCAGGGTATGGCTAATAATTTTTCGGTCCCCTACACTCACGCATTGTCAGCATTTCAGGGCGAGGAGCCGGTGCCTGTCAACACGCCAACTCAGCTTGAATCATTGTTGGGCTGCCAAAGAGGGCTTGGAATGCTTAGGCAACACTCACATCAAATCAAGTAGAACCAATAGGTCGAACATCCAGTAGGTTTTTGACTCTACACTATTTCTAACAGCCGTGCTTCTAGATTGCCTGGCAAAGGCTGTACACCGATCACCTGGTCACGTTGGCCTGACAAATATCCCATCTTAGCTCCGCGAGCGCTTTGATACCTTGCTGGCAACCTTCGGGAAAAAGCAAGAAACCTTGCTTGGCAGGTGAAATAATGCCTGCACAATTCGGCCCCGCGCGGCTGGCACGCGATGGCTCTCGCTCGACGTCGCGGCTAGTCCGTACGCCGTACGACAGGCCCAGAAACTACTCTACACCTTCTGCTCTGGACGCGCCCTCAGATGCTACCCAACAGTCGACTCTTCGCGCGCTGGGGTCATTTTCGCGGTCTGTAGTGCGAGCGTTCGGTAATCTGTGGCAAGAGTCCACTCCAACGAAACCGAGCACTAAACAGCTTCCTGCTCCCGACTTGGCTGCTCCAACCAGCGACCGGGCCAAACCCGCTGAAGACAAATCGTCCCTGAACGTGGTTGATCTAGATCAGAAAGGCGCTGTGTACGAGAGTGACGCGGCTGCCCCGAACGATACACAGAATGGCGCCTCTGTCAATGACCCGAGCGCGGAACGCGATCTTTCTTGGGTGCTTGGATCCCCTCCGCACTTTGATTTGACTTCATTGGCAGAGAGTCCTGATATTGATCTCAACGCCAATCTATTGGTCGCCACCTATCGCCAAGCTTTACTAGACGGTGCCGCTCATCCCGCCTCTTTGCCGAAGAGACACCCTGTTGATGCCTCTCTCGATGGAGACGCGAACGCACCTCCTTCCAAGTTTTCGCGTCTAGCTGGTCCGGGTAGTGAAACTTCGAGATATTCACAACGGAATGATATGTATGCGGTGCGAAAGGGCCGCAACCATCGTCGTGGAGTGGATGATGTGAGCTCCATAGCCTCCATTCCCTCTACGGCCATTCCCGATCTCCCCGAACGCAGGACTAAAATTGAGCTGGTTTTGAAGCCTATGGTAGACTTGAAATCTATTTCTAAGGACAAGCAAGGAAGTGGGTTTATCACGGCTGACTTTGAGCTTGACGATGACGAGGATGACGAAAATAATCAGAACACGGAAAAGGAGAGCACTGACCAGACAGCAGAGCCGGCGCGGAGACGGCCTACAAGTCCTCCAAGAGATGACCCTAACAAAGGGGCTGCTGATCTCTTTCCTGACACTGCAAAGGTGGTTGACAAGCCCACGTTCAAGATCCCTTCTGTTGAGACCCAAAAGACTCCGAGACCACAAGCCGCCCCTTCTCAAGCGCAGACTGGAACTAGTGCTGGCGCAGGGTTTTCCTTCGCGGCTCCATCTACTGCCGAGAAGAATTCAGGTATTTCGGATAAGCCCACGTTTGGCATTAAGCCTTCCGAGAAGGCAAACGAACCAAAGTCGCCATCCAATTCTGACAATAGCCAACCACCGAAGCGGCCCATCACATTTGGCGCCGCGGATACAAATACAAATCGCCCAACTTTCTCCTTCGCTTCTAGCGATGGAGAAGGTCGCCGTGATAAAGGGCCATCTTTGTTCGGTGATAAACCTTCTGCTGGTGGCTCTTCTATCTCTGGAACAGACACGGGAAATATGCTACCTAGTACTTTTGGGTCTGAAAAGCCAGGGAGTTCGTCTGATGCAGGTAGCTTAACTGGAGCAGCCAATTTCAAATTTGGGCCCTCTTCTGGGTCTGCTCCTAGGCAATCTGTTGACAAACCTGCAGCGCTTCCTGCGACAGATTCCAACGATGGCACACTTGTGCCTAAACCCGCAGCTTTTTCTGGCACCACCAAGCCTACCGATTCATCGAACGATAAACCGCTTTTTTCCTTTGGTCCGTCAATGACGACCGGAGGTCCCACGAATATCACCCAGCCCCCGCAGAAAAGGACGTTTCAGTTTGGTAACCCCGACAAGGAGTCCAGCTCTGAAACATCGACCCCTGGCCCGGTACCCTCTAAATTCGGCAGTGAAATCAAGGGGGCAGGTGCATCGCAGAGCATTGACAATAAGGCTCAATCACAACCTGTACCCCAGGACCAGACTGATGGTCAGCCCACAAAAAAGCCAGTCTTCCAATTCGCATCGACATCAGAAACGAATTCTGGTGGGAACTTTGGTGGAGCAGGACCTTTCTCTCTTGCCAAAAACGCTGGTGCTTCTGCATCAGGAGCTGGGGCTAGCCAGCCATTTTCATTTGGACCTAAGTCTTCTGAGGGAGCAGCATCTAAGCGAGTTTTTGGCTCAAAAGATGAGACCAGTGGGCCTCAGCCGCCCTTATTTGCAGTATCCGAACCCAGCAAAACTTCTAGTACGTCAGAAGCTCTTTCCGCTACTACCGGGCAGAGCACCCTCTTCGGAGGCTCATCATCGTCAGCATCAGGGGACAAGCCAGCATTTTCTATTGGAACTGCTGCTACCGACAAGGATGGTATGCCTGGCTCGAAGCCCTCTCCTTTTGGTGCGCCTGCCTCTGGTCTGGCTATTTCCAATCCCTCGCCTTTTAGCGCTCCTGCCTCTGGGGCCGAATCAAAGAAGCCAGAAAAGACAGCTCAGACCGCTCTCAGCTTTGGCCAACCTCCGTCTGGAGAAGCCAACAAGCCGTCAAGTACTGGCGAGGCTCCGTTCAGTTTCGGACAGCCGCCTTCGGCAGATGCCAACAAGCCCGCTCCTGCGTTCAGCTTTGGTAGCTCTGCACCTTCTAGTCGTGAAACCACACCGTTTGGCTCTGCTGCACCTGGGCAGCCTTCCAGTGGTTTCAATTTCGGCAATAATAACAATGCTGCTTCTGCTATCTCCGGTGGTGGCTCAGGGCCATCCGCCTTTGGGACGACATCTGCTTCAAACACGGCGCCCTCAGGCAACGTAACCCCAGCTTTCACCTTTGGTAGCGCCGGCCATAACGCTGCGGGCTCTAATCCTTTCGGTAGCAACCCGCAGAGCAACCTTATAGGTAACGCAACGGCATCAGGGGTACCCTCCAGCGGCGGGTTTGCGTTTGGTAACAACCAGGCGCCAGCTTCTAGCTCGGGTGGTTTCTTTTTTGCAGCCAACACTCAGCCTAGCGGCCCCTCCGCCGTGCCCAGTGCCCCTGCGGCCGGTGGTGCGTTCACCTTCAGTGCGAATAGCGCCCCGGGAGGTACTCCTCAATTCGGAGCGAGCTCTGCGACCGCTCCGCCTTTTGGCAATCCTGCTGCTACCAGTAACTCGGGCTTTGCGTTTGCGTCTTCCAATGGTAACGGTGCTAGTGCGTTTGGCCAGGATTCGAGTAACCCCCTCGCTGCTGGTTTGACGCAGAACTCAGGTAACACTGCGGGCCGCAGAATTGCTCCAATCAGGCGCAGACTCCCGCGAACTGGTCGCTAAGCTGGCTGTCGCCTAGATTGGTCGGGACACGCCTAGGTTGGTGGGGACTCTAGATTTGTTTTATATATTGCCGCATGCACATAATACTTTGCGTGCGGCGCGGGCGAAAGTTCGGCTTCCAGTCCGCGTTCAATAAAGACTGCTGTACATTTTAACATCTAACTGGCTCCGGTGGTGGAGTCTTTGTGTTTTGCACGTTGCGTTTGACCTTGTCGATGGCTGCCATGCGAGGCTATATAGCGTGCCTTACAGGCCATGTGGCTGGTGGGATTACTCTGCATGTCCGTGCTAAACTCAGGAGGCCCACACGCGTAGCCTCGTGAACGACTCAAGCTGGCAGACAGCTGGGCAAGGGTGGACCGCGGGTCAACAGGATTCCCTCCCAAGCGCCCTTGCAGCCCAGGGCAGGCTTTGGGGCATCTTCAAAAGAGAAGAGCCCTTGTCTAACCCCGTCAACCGTTGCACACGCATCCCCGGGGTAGCATCCACCATGGACGTCGATGTATCCATTCCGGATGGTGTACCGCCAGACATTGCTGCGCGCCTTATTGCTCTGCAGCAGGAGCTGGAAGAAGGCGATATTACCTCCAAGGGCTATCGGAAGCACCGGGAGCAGATTCTCAATGCCTGGCAAGCATCCAAAGAAACGGAGACTATTTCGCAGAAGGGTGCCCCCAGTATTTACTCTGCGCGCAGACAGAGTTACACGCACTCGCCTCAACCAAGCGAAACCTTTTTTGCGGCCCAGAGTACCACTGGCAGCACTACGGTGCGCCCCGATTTGACGGCTATATCGGGACCGTTGCAGCCGCCGCTGCCCCCCAGAGGTATTCCAGAAACGGCTCGAAGTGATCCTTTGAATGTCAGTGTGCGTCTGACGAACTTCGACAATCTGCCCTCTATCTTGCGCCATCGTGGCCGCACCAATGCGGACATCATTGCCTTCCAGGTGTTAGATCTCAAGGGCAAAGAAAGCCAATCAATAACCTGGAGCAAGCTTGCTTCCAAATCCGAAAAGGTGGCTCAGCAGCTCCGTGACAATTCACACTTATTTCGTGGCGATCGCGTTGTGCTCATTTATACAGAGCTGGAGCCGCTAGAGTTTATATCCGTCCTCATGGGCTGTTTTATAGCCGGATTTGTTGCAGTGCCGCTTCTGCCATCGCAGATCATTGAACTTACCAATGTGCTCCACTCTACCCAATCGCACCTAATTTTAAGCTCAGAAACGGTGCACAAGCATGTTCACAAGGCAAATCCAGAGGTTATTGCCAAGCTCAAAGACGTTGCTTGGTGGAAGACAAGCGACTGGGGAAGCTACAACTACCGCAAGTCCGAGCTACCAGCCCTTCAAGTGCCCGACTTAGCCTATATTGACTATGCGCGCTCTCCACTTGGCGAGCTTCGTGGTGTCGTCATGTCACACCGAACTATCTTGCACCAGATGACTTCGCTCACAGCAATGCTCCAAAGCCGCGAAGTTTTCAATGGGAAAAAGCGGATATCTCCCGATCGCGTCTTGTGTAATTTGGATGTTCGAAGATCCACGGGTCTTGTCATCGGCGTTCTGCATGCCATCTACTCGGGTAACTGCATTTATTTCATTCCCCACAAGGTCATGACCACAGCTGGTCTCTATGGGCACCTTATCAGCAAGCTCCGTATCTCCATTCTCCTGTCGGATTACCCTGGTCTAAAACAAGTCACTTATAACTATCAGACCAATCCAAATGCTACCCTAAATTTCAAAAAGGGGCAGACTGTTAACGTTGAGTCGCTTCGCTGGTGTCTCATTGATGCAGCGACTGTCGATACGGAATTTCAAATGGTGCTGGCAGATCGCTGGCTTACTCCGCTAGGAAACAAGGCTGCTCGCGATATCGTCACCCCTATGCTCACCTTAACTGAGCATGGCGGCATGGTTATCGCTATGCGTGACTGGTTGTCAGCGGCCAGCAACCAAGATCCTTCGGAACTCAGGGAGCTACGTCTTAGTCGTGAAGGACTAAAGCACAACAAAGTGGAATTTGTCCAGGGCCAAAGTGATGCCCTAATTGTCGGGCCATTTGGTTTCCCCTTGCCTGATGCAACGGTTGCTATTGTTGACCCAGAAACTACGGTACTTTCTCCTGCTTCCACGGTAGGCGAAATCTGGATTGACAGTCCTTCATTGTCTGGCGGCTTTTGGGGACTTGCGGAAGATACCGACAAGACATTCCATGGCAAATGCTTTGATGCTAATGGTCCCTTAGCCATGGACTTTTTGCGTACGGGGCTTCTAGGCTTCATCGATGATGGTGAGCTCTATGTGCTTGGGCCGCTGGAGGATCGTGTGGTTCAACTTCCCGAACCTGAGCTCCCCATTGATGAACAGGGCCAGGCTCTAGTAACCACTAGTAAGAATGGCACTCAGGCCATTCAACCAAATTACTTTTACTCGTCGCATCTGGTTTACACAATTATGCGGAGTGTAAAGGATGCTTACGATGCTTGTGTATTCCAAATGCATCTGGACGGCCGGCTGGTATCTGTTGTTGTGCTCGAATCGCCACTCGCAAAGATTGAAACTCCTGGATTCCCTGTGTCAGAAAAAGAGCGCGCAGCCAGAGAAGCTAAGCTTGATGATATGGGTCAGCAAGTCATTTCGTTCCTGAGCGCTATCCATAATTTCACTGTTTTTGCCGTCCTCCTGACGACGCCCAATGCGACTCCCAGAATCATTCGCTCAGGTAGGCCCGACATTGCCAAGCTCCTGGCCCGACGCTATGTCATGAGCGGTACTCTTAAGGCTGCACACGTCAAGTTTGATATTAGCAGTATCAGTCACCTTCCTGAGGGCCAAGATGCGCTTGGAGGTATTTGGTCTCTGGCCAGCTCCCACATCCGGAGTCAGAGTTTGGAAAACCAAGAACAACAATTTTCAGGGGTGGATATGCGGACTGAAGTTTTTGATGAACGCTCCTCGACAGACTTGGGAAAGTTTCAGTCACTGATCGAAGTTTTCCAATGGCGCGTAGCTAGGCAACCTGAGGAGCTTGCCTATCTGACCATCAGTGGTAGACCAACGGAGCCCAATAAAGAGACCACCCGAAAAAGACTCGACCAGGAAGTTGCGGCTGTGCATCACTATCTCAGGGAGCATCTGCGAGCACGTGGTGGTGATGTTGCTCTCCTCGTGTACACTCACAGTCAAGAGTTTGTTGTTGCTGTTCTTGCTTGCTTCCTCCTGGGCGTCACTGTTATTCCATTGGGCCCTATCAACACCGAGCGTTTGGGAGAAGATATGGGTGCTTTGGTTCGAATTTACCGAAAATATAAGGTTTCGTTCATTCTTGGAAACCACGAGACACAGTCGATGATGGACGATAGACCCATTGCCAACTATCTGAAACAAGAACGCATTACAATTGGCAAACTGCATAATACTGCAAAGATCAAGCCCCAACCTGGTATGACTACTCGAAGTTTGCGCATGGATCCCAAATATCTTGCCAAAAATTACCCTGCATTAGTTTGGGTGTATTGGACACCCGATCACGACTTTGTTGCCTCCGAATTGGGACATAGCGCCATCCTGGGAATGTGCAAGATCCAGAAGGAGACTTGCCAAATGTCGGCGACCAAACCTATTATTGGATGTGTGAGAAGTGTCTCCGGGCTTGGATTTGTTTACACATGCTGCCTGGGTACTTATCTCGGGGCATCTACCTTACTTGTCTCTCCCGTGGACTACGCGAACAACCCAACTATTTACTTTCTGACGACAAGTCGGTACAAGATCAAAGACGGGTATGCAACGACCAACATGTTGAAGCACGCCACAAAGTTGTCCAAAGTCAAGGGCTATAGCCTAGGCGAGCTGAGCAATCTTGTTGTATCTACTCCCGGACGGGCAGACAAAGAGATTGTCAATGCGATGCGCCTAGTATTTGGATCCGCACAACTGGAAAGCACCGCAATTAACATGGCTTATGGGACAACTGGCAACCCTATGATTGCTACACGAAGTTACATGCTTATGGACCCTGTGGATCTGTGGCTCGACCCTGTAGCATTACGCCAGGGCTATATATTGGTTGTTAATTCGGCCAACTGTAAGCACGCTGTACATCTCCAAGACAGTGGCATGGTTCCCGTTAATACGCAGGTGGCTATCGTTAATCCCGAAACGCGCATGCTGTGTCGGTCTGGAGAGTTTGGTGAGATTTGGGTTGTGTCGGATGGCAATCAGACGGAGATCTATAAGGGCGACACGCTTATGAACAAAGAAACTATGGGTGGCGTTATTGCTGACGGTGATCCGACGGTCGAATATATGCGGACTGGCGATTTTGGCTTTTTACATACGGTCACCAAAGGCTTGGATGTCGAGATGCAGGTGCTGTTCGTGCTTGGAGCTATTTCGCAAACGATAGAGGTGAATGGTCTCCAGCACTTTGTGTTTGACGTCGAAGACACGGTCAACAGCTCTTCTAGTATGATTACTGGCAGCGCGATTTTCACGGTTGGCCAGCCTGGGATAGCTGTGCTTGTGGTGGAGACAACCTCGTTGGCTCCCCGGCTTGCAAGCATGACCATTGCGATTGTAAGCAGAGTCTTGGCTGTCCATCAGTTCGCCGTAGACATTGTAGTTTTTGTGGCCCGAGGAAAAGTGCCAGTGTCGCGGTTGAACGAGTGGCAGCGCCGTTCACTGATCAGGCAATACGTGTCAGGTAAGCTACCAATTTTGGGCCAGTTTGGTGTTCAGCCCCAGAGCTAGCCGGACAATAATTTAATGATGTTATGATAATAAATACTATGTACAGTAAATACGACGCGTGTACAGGTAGAAGGCTACCACACATTTTCGCTCTCGCCGGCCAGACGCTTGACACGCTTTTGTTCCCAGTTGTCAATATCCAGCTGTTGCAACCGGTAATATTCGTCGTTGATGTTTACCATGCGTCTTCGGCCACTCATCGACAGTTGTTGGGCCTCGGAGACCTCAGTCTGCTTGCGATCATGGCGCTCATACCGGGCCTTCGAAAACTCTGTTAGAAAGTACGTACCCAGTAGCAACGTCGAGAATACAGGGATGCCAACGTAAATGAGCGAATTACGAGATGCAGCCCGTTTGTAACGGGCAAGCCAAGTTTTCTCGTACGCAGCCTGCTGAGCCTTTGTGCGAAATTTCTTGTTCGGCAGCATCCAAATTCGGTCACTCAAGTGTCCCTTATAGCAAATCTGCCCTTAGGTGGTAGCTGAAGAGAGAAACCTCTGTTCAAAGTCCAAGTGGAGATGTATTGTAATAATAATGCACGCTAAATCCTGGCTGATCCGCACGTGACGCGGGAATCAAGTAAAGCAAGCTCGTCGCGTCTCCACATTTCGCCAGAGATTGTGATCAAGAAGGACCGCTTCAAGAGTGCAATGAGCGAGACCGAACCAACAAGTGCAAATGAGGCGCTGACAATTCGTGTAGGCGATAGCGAGTTCTCGCCACTCTTCACCTACCCAATATTCGGCGACAAGGAACTCATCACTGGCTACCTGGAGCCGAAGTTGACGCTGGAATTCCAGCCTAGGACAATGCTGCCTCTTTTAACATTTTCTTACAAAATCAAAGATGAGGAGGCCGAGGACCCTGTCGACACGTTTCGGGAATTCCTGCCCAGTGACTTGCAAACTACACCCGAAGAGTGGTCGCAAAAGATCGAGGCGGAGCGAAATGCGTTCAAAATTCCGGGCGAGAAGCTTGTCTCGTTCGACAAGTACAGTGTCTATCGCTCTACCATAAACGAGGCACGTGAATTCGTGCGTCGGATCAGACCATTTATTTTGCTGTTTATCGAGGCCGGCTCCTATATCGACGAGGACGACAGTCGTTGGGAAATATACCTGGTCTTTGACGATGATACGGGCAACTTTGTCGGCTTCTCTACGGTCTATCCTTACTTCTTCTACGAAAATGCGGCTGGTTTTGATGATGGCGCGCCCGGTCTCAAGGCTCTTGTTCGCAAGCGCATCTCGCAGTTCTTTATCTTGCCGCCGTACCAGCGGCTGGGTGTGGGCCGTCAGCTGTTCACGGCCCTGAGTGACCTCTTTGTTGTCGACGCTAGTGTGAAGGAGGTCACCGTCGAAGACCCCAATGAAGCCTTTGACGATATGAGAGACCGCGCCGACGTGGCGCGCTTGGAGACCGACCCTGCTGTTGGTGCTGTCGACCTGCCAGTAGACCCGGATGAGGTGGCAAGCCTGGTGACGTCGCTGAAAATGCCCTCGCGGCAGCTAGAGCGGACATTGGAGATACTCCTGCTCAAAAAATACCCTGATGAGCCCAAGGAATATCGCCATTTCGTGAAAGAACGTCTGTGGAAACGGAACTACGAGAGCTTGCAGGCCCTTGATGGAGCTCAGCAGCGCGAGGCCATTAATGAGACGTATGAAAGCGTTATCGACGGATATAAACGCCTTTTGGGTCTCATTCCTGACGAAGATGATGGAGCCAATGACGAAGAGGGAGCGGAGGCGGAAGAAGTTGTCACAATTGAACCTCTGGCAAAACGGCCTCGAACCGATTAGCCTACCCTTGTCCTCGAAGGAGCTCAATTTGTGTGGGTATACCCTGGCAACAGCCGGACAGCAGCAGATATAGGGTCAATTGTATTTACAGTTACATACCGCTTGCTTTGAATGGGAGGTATAAGACAAGCAAAACAAAAATTGAAAAGCAAAAGTGTCGGCCGCTTCTCTGGCCGACAGACAGTGGCCACCCTGGAGAGATAGCTTAGTCTCGAGGATCGACGAGGTGCTGCCTGCTTGACCCGGCCGCTGGAGCTGGGAGGCAAGGGCCGTCTTACTAGGACAGGGGAAGGCTCGGCATCTCCGAATCCCAGCAAGGGGTCTGTTGATAAGCCCACTAGGGTAGCTTTCCCACGCCCGATTAGCTTCCAAAGCATTTCTAGTAGCTAGTTTTGCTAGTTCATCGACGCAGGCTAGCAGGCTCTCTGCCACACTGGGCCACCGCCAGTGAAATTGTCCCACCTGTCAAATGGACCGGGCTGCGACCCCGGCCCTCCGATTGCATATTGGGAGATCTTCGCATAGCGCCCGGGCGCAAACCCCGGCGAGGCCACCGGGGAATACGGCATGGCCCGAGCACCAAGTGGAGCTCGACAAAATAATGGCAGAGAACCGCCAGCAATGCACGACTGGCCAGCTGGATGAGTGACCAGGGTTTGTTGGAGCGCCTGCGCCCCTGGAAATGTGGCCGAGTCCGCACCGCCGCTCCCGCCAACACGAGGTGGCTGGTTTGCAGGAGGCGGCGTGCAGGCTGCACGCATGACGTCGGCGGGCGCAACCCACACGCATGCCTGGCCGACCCTGGGGGTGGAGAGGGGAGATGAACATGGCAGCAGGCTGAACGGACACAAGCTGCGCCAAGACTATTCTGGCCCCAGCAAACATGAGTGAAATATCACAGAAGCAGGCCCAAACACCAACATCCGACGCCTAAAACAAGCAGCGGCGCGTTCCCCAACCTACCACTGTTAACTAATGCCTGGCCGGCTCCAGCAGCGTAAAGATAGAAAGCTCTGCCAAAGAGGTCTTCAAGCAAAAGAGATCAAGAAAAGATATCAAGCATCTCAGCCGCTAGCCGCTCGTAGCGTATTAAATACAATTCACTATCACTACAGGGTTCTAACCTAATTCGCAGGAGATATGGGAGCAGCATCAAGAAAGCGTTTAAGCAGCCAACTTGTCGGCGGCGTGTGTGTCGGCCTCCTTGCTGACGTCCCAGTCCTGGCCCTGCTCGTCGGTGTAGCCAGCGGTGTCCACGCGGCGGATAGACAGGGTGGGCTTGACAATGGCCTGGTCGATGGTCCAGTCGCGCAGAGCGTTCTCTGCGTCCTGGACAATCTGCTTGGCGGCATCAGAGCCATCGTAGGCAGGGCGGACCTCACCGGGGGTAACGGGGGAGTCATCCAGCAGCTCCAGCAGGGCCTTGCCGTAGCCGGCAATCAGGGCCTGCTTCTCAGCATGCTCACGGATCGAGTCAAACTGGTAGTTGAAAGCAGCCTTCAGCTTCTCGCGGGTGATGTTAGACAGCTGGGCCTCAGCGACCAGCGACTCAGCCTCAGCACGCACAAGCTCCTGCTCCAGGACAACAATCCTATCACTGTTGGGCTCCTTGTACTTAAGCTGAGCAATCTGGTCGGTGATCTTCTGCTTCCGGTCACGCGAGGGCTGCACAGAGGCCTCGATGTTGCGGATCGACTTCAGGGTGATGCGGTACTGGTCGTACTTGTCAATGAACTGGTCCTCAAGCTCGCCCATCTCGTAGATCAGCAGACCCAGCTTGTCGGTCACGTCCGAGACATCGTCATCGTCGGTCTCCTCACCCCAGTGAGAGAGCTGCTTAGCAACCTCCTTACGCTCCTGAGCAACCAGCTCAATAGAACGCATGACGTTCTTCTCCATCTTCACCAGGATAGCCAGGCGACGAGCAAGCTCAGGGCCAAAAGATCCGGCAGTCGACCGGCGAAGCGAGTGCGACAAAGAACCCTTGCCGAAAAAGCGGCTGGTCTTGGTCGACGACTTGGGAGGAGGGGGGTTCTGCAAATCCTGGGCAGTAGGGGCGCGCGAGGCTCTCAACGAGTATGTGCGGTGCATTTTTACTTCAAAATTCCCGGAGGGTGACAGCACCCGTGCGATGGGCAACATGGCTTATTTATACTCAGCTCCTGCCGCATGCATCAAGGCGTTGCTTGCAGTTGCTTGCAGCCTGGCCCCTTCCCCTTTAGGTTATAGGTAGCAGATGATGTAAGAGATGCAGCGACTCCTGTCAGACTGCCGGCCCACTCTTAGCCGGTAACTGTGCAAATTTGCTGTAGGCAATCCCGGGAAGGGGTCTTGGAGTCTCATTCTTTATGAAATTCACAAAATCTTTGCTCTTCGTCTCCTGTCCCTAGCTGCCAAACTCCGACTATTCTGTCACCTGCTGGCCCATGCAGATCACGCCTATGCAGCAACGAGAGGTAGATTCTGCAGGCGCCATGCACATGGTTGCGCCGGGTAATCGTGTCTTGCCGTAAGGAGTGTGCGGAACCAATACGCACCGCAGCCCGGCTATAGCGTAGGCAATCGTGTGGAGTGCAGACAGCCGGTAACATCTCCAAATCAAGAGCCGTCTCCCAGCCGATGGAACTGGAGCTCTAGGCTCGTGAGCACTTTGTGTGAACCTTTTCGCCCATTTCGTCCGGCACAACTGCACCCTGTCGGGTCCTACAAACGCCCCTGGCTTCTCTACTCAAAATGCAATTAGCCATAGCATCTATTTTTCTAAGCTAGGTTGAGCGGGTGCCAAATTCCCATTAGCGTATGCCCCTTTTGACCGAGGAAGAACTGAGCAAAAGCATCCTGTCGAGAAGAACATTTGGCTTATTTGGTTCGGTCCTCCGCAGGGCGTACTGCCTGCAAGGCAAGCTTGTGGGTCGGACAACTTGCCTAGAAGCAGATGAGGGCCAGCCAGCGCGTGGTCAATTGGAAAACGCAGCTTAGCTACTTGAAAACTCCTGCTTACCCCGGTCGGCACGAAGATACTCGCGCCATTGGGACGCCCCGCCCGTTCCCTGTACACGAGTCTTGGAACGGGATGGACAGATTATGCATGTCGCAACCTAATTTCTCTACTCTTACCGACATAACGTTCAGCTGTCGACGCACTAAACTGCGAGCAGTCGCACTGGATCCTTGCAGTCGTAGCGTGCGTCAAGCCTGCCCAACACCCATTTCGCACCTCAACCCTGAGTCGCGCGCGATAGCGCGCCATGCAGGTGTCCGCACGACTCGTCGATGCGAGCCGATCTTCCAGTATTAAACGTGGGCTGTCCATACTCTGGCAGAGTCATGGAATAATCTAATGCGTAGACGCGCTAATGTAGATAGAGACCATGCTTGTCAGCATGAGACAGGTCGGCCGCCTACGCTGAGACCTCCTCCCTTCCGCTTGCCCTGGGCTGTCTCCACCGCCCTTCGTAGAGCCGCATATGCGTCTGCTTAGTTTGATGCGCGCTTCTCATTCATAATCGCAGCAAATGATTCAGGCTCAGCACATGTGCGGAACAAAACCTCCGCTCGAAAAGGGACGAATGCGCTGGAGCACGCTAGCCCCAAGTACGAATTTCGCACCTTTTCTCGGTGGTGCCGCATACGGCATCGAGCCTGCGGCTCGCTGGCTGCTGTAGTCCGTCGCCCCGGATGACCCGGAAGGCCATGTGGTTTATGCATGGCCGGCCGCAGTTACCCTAGCAACCACATTAGGGCCCGAAGCACGTAAAATGCACCTGGTGCATGTCCCGCAGGTGCCTCCCCCTGAATTGTGCTTTGGTGCCGACAATCTCCAGCAGCGTCGCCGCCGAGCGTGCAAGCCTTCCTGTGCCGCATCTATTCAGGCCAGTGCTGTAGGCAATCACAGCAGCGGACGCGTCTTAATACTGGCCAATATCAAACACAGTTCTAGGCACTACACAGTAGTTACACATGTCCTTTTGCCAAAAATTCGTCTACCACGGTGTGCCCCATTACGGCGACTTTTGGCATCTCGCCGTGGCAGTCTCCTGAAATCGCTCCGGGGTCTTTCCCCTCACCCAATCTGCCGTGCCCGGACTCAGCGAGGTGGCAGCGAGTCAGCCAATGCTCGGGCTGATCGTTTGCCACGACTGTCCCATGCAGGCCCGTAAGTCTGGGTACCCAGGTATGCGGACAGGGGAAGAATGCAGCAGCCCTGGCAGCAATAATAAGGGCTTGGGAGCAAGCGCAATACAAAAAGCTTGCGCATTGGGGCATCCAAATTTTCGTAGGTATGGCCGCAGCAGGTCTGTTATTGTCAGACTAATTGCGCGACTGCCAGCTGGAGCTTGGGCCAGACTCTGCTACAACCCCGCCCCCGAGTGCGTGGTGCCCCCACCATTACACGCAGGCCCACGACTCCCAGTTGTAGACGAATCGGGTAGGGGAATCTGCAGGTGACCAACAAATAACGTCACCATGCACACAGCAAGCTCAAAGGAACCCGCTAAGCAGTAAGCAGTCGGATCTCGGATGGCACTGCCATTACTTGGCGGTCGAGCAGTGGCATGGCCAACTGGAAAAAGAAGACCCTCGGCAGACTGAGCCTATCTGTCAAAAATCAGCTTCAGAAATATATTTCCGCTCTCAACGTGTTTGCTTTGGGTGCTCGCGCCCATGCTTATCCCTGGCAGGGCCCCCCTTCCAGCGCTGGAATGCAGTCGTGCACGAGGGTTACCCCATGCGGACGACGCACAGGCGAGCACCACTCTCTGAGGCCCATCTGGGAGCTCGCAATTAGGGCCAGCTGGCGCACCGTACCCACTCGGCAGCGCTTGACAACTCCAGCCTAGCCCATTCTACCCCCAGCCTCGACCCACGTAGACCCGAGAACCCTACCCTTGTGCGTTCTGTGGCATAGACAGACGCTGACTCCAGCCCACGCGCATCGCACCAGCAGGGAGCTCGCGGCAGGATGGATCAGAGCTTACTTAAAGCTCTCACAAATATCACGCTTACGGGCTAGCCGTATCCCAGATCGGCCTGGGGAATACTGGCAACCACTTTGCAATGATAAGGAAATTTCTGCAAAGGTACCCCGTAGTTCAGCGCTCGGCCACTGTTGGAGCGATTTTCGGTGCGGGTGACTGCCTGGCGCAGTACATTTTGAGTGACGGTCCGTTCCTTCAGCAGTACAACAGAAGCCGGACACTGCGCGCTGTAATATACGGTGGGTGCATATTTGGGCCACTTCAAAACCTTGTCACATATCCGTTTGTGAGCGGTCTCGGAACCAGTCTGCCTGGCTGGCAAGCAGGTATCCTCCGTACGGCCGTGGACCAATTCGCCATCGCGCCGTTTGTGTATGTTCCCCTATACTTTTCGGCCACCGCCCTCATGGAGGGCGAAAAGCCCGAGGTGATCATCGACCGTGTACGGGCAAACTGGGCAAGGGTCGTGACCGTGGGCTTATCTGTCTGGGTGCCCGCACAATTCATTAATTTCACGTTTGTGCCGGCAGACTATCGCATTATATTTGCAGCTGGCGTGGGTCTAATGTGGAATACATTCCTGGCCATTCGTAACAAAAAGACCGCGGACCGAGAACATGCCGAGCAATCGGCGCTCGTGAAGTCTGAATAATTGACCTATAATGCTGGCCCAGTCTGCCTCCGATAGAAAGAAATGTTAGGCATCGATGTATATATAGCACTCAACCAGCAAGTCAACTACTGTGAAATTCAGCCAGAATTGTCTGTGGCTAGGCAGTTTTTCAGGGTCGAATTACCCCACCCACGATGCCCCGCCAATCAGCCTCGCCCAGTTTCGAGGCTGTCATCCCCCACCGCCGATAGCGGAACGTGAGTCAGCCCTGCTCCAGATTTATTCAGTCAGACCAGTTAAAGAGTTGTCATGATCCAGTCCTACCGGCTCGCGCGCACGGCCATAAGAAGCCAGAAGCGTTTCAAAAGCTCGGCTGCAGATGGTCTTAACCGGCACTCTAAGATTATTACGGAGCCCAAGTCTCAGGGAGCCTCCCAGGCGATGTTGTACGCCGTAGGCTTCGAGGAGGAAGACTTCAAGAAGCCGCAGGTCGGTGTCGGCAGCGTTTGGTGGTCAGGTAACCCGTGCAACCACCACCTGCTGGATTTGAATTTCAAAGTTTCGAAGTCTGTGAACGGTGCAGGTCTCAAAGCTATGCAATTCAACACTATCGGTGTCTCGGACGGCATTTCCATGGGCACGAAGGGAATGCGCTATTCGCTACAGTCTCGTGAGATTATTGCTGATTCTATTGAGACTCAGACCCTGGGCGAGCACTACGATGGCAACATTTCAATCCCAGGTTGTGACAAGAACATGCCGGGTTGCCTCATGGCTATGGGTCGCATCAATCGGCCAAGCATAATGGTGTACGGTGGTACAATCCAGCCTGGAAAGGCTACGTGTGGTTCCCACAAGGGGGAAGTCATTGATGTTGTCAATGCTTTTCAAAGCTATGGAGAGTATATTGCTGGGTCCATTGACGAAAACACCCGCCAAGATATTGTACGCCATGCCTGCCCGGGCTCGGGCGCTTGCGGCGGCATGTACACGGCTAATACTATGGCCTCGGCTGCTGAGGTCTTGGGTATGTCTGTGCCTGGTTCCTCATCATTCGCGGCAATCTCGCCGGAGAAACAGAAAGAATGTGATTCCATCGGTGGTGTCATGCGTAATCTCCTCGAGCTCGATCTCAAGCCTCGCGATATCATGACACGGAGGGCCTTCGAAAACTCCATTGCATATATTATTGCCACCGGTGGATCAACAAATGCGGTACTGCATCTCATTGCCATTGCCCACAGTGTTGATATTGATCTGACCATTGACGACTTCCAGCGCATCAGCGACAACACACCGCTGCTTGCTGACTTTAAGCCTTCTGGTAAGTACGTTATGGCCGATCTTCAACAGTATGGTGGTACACCTGCCGTTATCAAGTTCCTTATTTCCGAGGGCCTGATCGACGGCTCCCCCTTGACTGTTATGGGCAAGTCCCTGGCTGAATCTGTAGCCGACCTTCCTGGTCTACCAGAGAACCAACCAATCTTTTCGCCTGTGAGCAACCCGCTCAAACCTACTGGACACCTGCAGATTCTACGTGGTTCTTTGGCACCCGAAGGCGCTGTTGGAAAAATCACGGGTAAAGAGGGCACTCGGTTCGAGGGTACCGCCAAAGTGTATAATGACGAAGACTCGTTCATGGCCGGTCTCGAGCGCAATGAAATTAAAAAAGGCGAAAAGACAGTTGTTATTATTCGTTATGAGGGACCCAAGGGTGGTCCTGGCATGCCAGAGATGCTTAAGCCTTCATCTGCAATTATGGGGGCTGGTCTCGGCAAAGACGTAGCTCTCTTGACTGATGGTCGCTTCTCTGGCGGATCTCATGGTTTCTTAATTGGTCACATTGTGCCTGAGGCAGCTGTGGGTGGTCCCATTGCGCTTGCTCAAGATGGTGACAAAATCATCATTGATGCGGATCAGAACAAAATCGACATCCTGGTTCCTGAGGAGGAGATGGCCGAGCGTCGCAAGGCCTGGACGCCTCCTGCCCCGCGATACACGCGTGGAACCCTTGCAAAGTTTAGTGCTCTGGTTGGTGATGCCTCTCATGGCTGCGTGACTGACAACTTCCCTCAGTAGCTATCTTGCACTCAACTGAGACGAGGCACAACCGCTGATTATTCTACTGGAAGAGAAGATTGGCATAAAAAGAAAAAAACTCATTCTGATAAAACTCATATATAATAGCTATACATTGAAAGTATGCTGTAATTTATATCGGCGAGAAAGTGCATCTACAATATGGTTGGGCCCGTGTGCCGCTGCTTCGTTGCAGGTGGTATGCTGGTTTTGGGACATGCCATGTATTGGCCCGGCAGCCTGTACAGGCGACTTACTCAGATGATAGATTTGATTGCAGCGGGTGCAAATCGAGTACCTCAGCCCGCGGGCGTCCTAAATGGGCAAGTTGTATATGCTGCACAGCATCTTCTTGCTGTTTGGGGTCCTCAGGGTATTTCAGAGACGTTCGATTTGGGCTCTGAGGTAACTTGCGTAGCCGGACACGGCGAGTTCTTGTTGGCCGGTACGCAAGAAGGTCGCCTGTACATTATAGATCCTGCATTGAAGCTGGCTTCAAGCTACGAAAAATCTGTTACTTGCCTATCCATTGATGGTTCGCAATTTGCAGTTGGAACCTCCGATGGCTTTGTACGGATTTACAAGATCATTGACGATGCGCCATATATCCATGAAAAATCCATGTTCAAGGTTACATCTAGGTTCTACCCACTTAGCTTAGCCCTCAACGGGCCAGTGCTTGCAATTGGCGGTACTTCAGGCTCTATTTTCGTGAGATATGGTGAGCATCTCGTTGAAATGGAAGGTCATGAAAATTGGGTGCGGAGCCTAGATATGCGCAAAGTGAACGGAGACTTGATTCTGGCGAGTGCTTCCCAGGATAAATATATTCGCTTATGGCGTCTTTCATTTGACAAAGCGCTTGCTCAGCCCTCAGACCTGGGGCTCACTACCAAGATTCACCGGGTAGGTAACCTTACCGCCCAATTTGAAGCTCTTCTCATCGGCCATGACGACTGGGTTCTCAGTCTGGCCTGGGATCCCAAACGCAATCGACTATTGTCCGCTTCCAGCGACTCATCGCTGATTATTTGGGCTCCTGGCGATGAGACTACTCATTTCAGCTCGGATGAGGGCGACGATCTCTGGACCCCACAGGTACGACTTGGAGATGTCTCGATCATGGGTGCCAGCACGGCTACGGGTGCCAGTGGAGGATTTTGGACTGCACTATGGACAGACCAATATGTAGCCACTGTCTCCAAGACAGGATCTTGGAGGCTGTGGACTATCGATGTATGGGAGCCCGTCCGCGGCCCCACCGGCCACACAAAAACGGTCACGGACATTTCTTGGTATGGCAACCACCTCTTGAGCACATCATTGGATCAAACTACAAGACTATGGTCTCGCGTTATAGGTGCAAGTGCGCAGAAATCGGCCTATAGTTCCTTACCGCAAACCTATTATGAAGTCTCTAGGCCGCAAATCCATGGTTACAACATGTCCTGTATTGCCACGGTGGACGGCGAGCGATTCATCAGTGCGGGTGATGAAAAGACCTTACGCGTGTTCAAGGAGCCCAAGTCCGTGGCAGAGCTATTGGTGAACATCACTGGAGATCAAGCCAACGAGGCGCAAAAATCGTTACCGGCCGCCGCCGCAGTACCCGCGTTGGGCCTGTCAAACAAGGTCCAGGACAGCGAAGACGAAGTTCACCTGGACACATGCACCCTGCCACGAGAGGAACAGCTGCACCGCTTGACTTTATGGCCTGAAATCGAGAAGCTTTATGGGCACGGCTACGAAATGAGTTGTGTGGACGTGTCACCGTCTGGTGAGTTTGTGGCCACATGCTGTAAGGCCAACAACGCGAAGCACGCCGTGGTGCGCGTCTACACTACGGATAACTGGCGTCAGCTGGAGCCGCTCGGCGGCCATACTTTGACCGTTACGCGCGCTCGCTTCTCTCCAGATGGCAAATATTTATTAACAGTTTCACGCGATCGAGGGTGGACACTGCACAACGTGGAGCAAATGACCGAATTGCGGGCGCAGCCAAAGGCTCATACGCGCATCATCTGGGACTGCGCATGGCTGGGCAGCTCTACATTTGTGACCGTTTCGCGCGATAAATCCATCAAACTGTGGAACCTGGAAGGCCAGCCGCTGAGGTCTACGTCATTCGAGGCCTCCGTCACGGCTGTCGATGCAAACTTGGCTGATTCTCGCATTGCCATTGGCTTGGAGACTGGCTCTGTTCAGCTTCTTGACTTCGACCTGCAGAAGCTAGACCATGCGCCTCTCCGCGGAGACGGACGCATAAACCGGTTAGCCTTCCACAAGACGGAGGTAGCTGTGGCCTCTGAGACGGTTCGCATTTATACCTACAGACAGTAGGATCTATAAGAAGTACGCATATGAACGCATATTTTGTTTGTTTGTTTTCCTTCTCATTGGATTGGGAGAATCCTGGTTGCTATGCTCGGGAAAGCGAGCGGCAAAGGGAAAGAGGTATTTTGATTGTTGTTGATCAGTATCGTGTCACGTAATTTAGAGCTGCTCGCCATCTGCATGAACAGTTCAGGGCATCGAACCGATACGCCACGTCGGGAACCACTGCAGGTAGTCGTAGTCGCTGGGCTCGCCATTCATGCCCGTTGCTAGCGGATGGAAGAACCCGAAGAACACCACGGTTGTCGACAGAAGGAGACCATAAAGGGCCACTTGGGTGGGGAATTTGGTCTGCGTATCGATGAGGAACACCATGATGAAGATTGCGAAATACAATGCGGGCATATAATGGTGGAAATAGGTGACACGCGACATGATGATAAAGGGAAAGTAATGGAAAAACCATCCCAAGAACGGCAGCAGACCTGCCACAGCATAGTGCTCGAGTTGCTCTGCGTTGAAGTCCTGATAACCACGCTGCCATCTCAAAACATAAATTCCCGTAAGACCGATGAATACCAGGACGCTCAACGTGGTCAGCCAGGCAGTACTTGGCAAACTGAACAAGAAGTAGCGTTCTTCGTTGGCACCCCAGGAGCACATACGCAGGCCGCGACGGATAATGGGCCATTCCCACCATTCCGAGGACAGATCATCGGCCTTATCCGGATCAGGCACCAGGGCGTTGTTGGACGCCATCTGGGCAAAGTTGAGCTGGATGAAATCACGCAAGAACTTGGACTTGGGCATGGTACGGTTTAAAGCATCGGGCAAACGGTGGTTCTGGTGGCTGTCAATGTTCCACCAAATCTTCTTGTTACGCTTGGACACATTGGGCAAGCAAGTAACTTCGCCTTGACGGAAGCCCCACTCGGGCAAAATGTTGCCCTCTGCAGCCAAATAGCAGCCTAGTGACTCGTGACGCAGGCGAATTGACGTAGTCAGAGGGTGAATCATGGACTTATTCTCCTGACCGAGGGTCTCTGCGATCTCCACAATCCAGTTATCCTTCTCATCACCAACAGTAGCATTTCCATAGCACGACACCTCTTTACTGTTCTTCGCAATCGGGGCACGAATGTCATGGGAGTGCAGATTGCGGCCAGTGTTATAGTGAACAATGCGGATCTTATCGCCATCCTGGATCTTGCGCACGGGCTGATTATCATTGTAGGCCTCCTCGAAACGTGGGAAGTCAAACACCCAGTCGTTGTTAGCGTCGTTGTGCGAGTATGTGGTCACCTGCTGTTGCTTGGACCCCTCGGGGAACGCTTGGATGTGGGAGTGCAGCAAGCCGCCACCAATACCCTGATGCTTGATGCTTACCCGAGAGCCATAGGCGACATCCAGAGGCCCACCCTGGATAGTGCTGTCCTCCATATTAGCCTGGAACAGAGACGACATGCTCGCCAAACCATCACCAGTCTTGGTAAGGAGCATAAAGTGCACCTTGAATGCGGCGGCAAAGACAAGAGCTGGAATAACAAGCAGCGTGACCACGCGGGCCACCCAGTGCAAGGTGTATCGAGCAAGGGGCACTGCCTTGTGGCCCCAACGCAGCCATAGATCAACGACAGTGTACACGCCGACCAACGCCATGACAAACAAGCCCACCATCTTGACGGAGGTAGTGAGGCCGATGTTGAGGCCCGTAAGAGCCAGCCAGAACCACCACCAGAACGAGAAGGGTTGGCGCTGGGTGTTGTGGAACTTGACGAGGGAGAAGAACGTTGCGACAGTGAAGAGCAGCAGCATGGAGTCGAGCAGAATGAAACGCGCCAGAGTGGCAAAGGACAGCTCCAGCGCAACCAGCGTTGACAGAACCCAGACACCCAGCGTGGTGAAGTTGAGGGCCTTGGCCGTGAAGTAGGCGATGGGCACAGAGACCACGCTGAACATTGCGTTGAACTCGCGCATGACCTCGTATTTCAGGTAGTCGGGGTAGGTCGCGCCCGACTCGAAGCCGAAGGAGCCGTTGTAGCCGGCGAACCACCCAGAGAGACCGCAAAGCATCTTGCCCAGCGGCGGATGCACGTCAAAGTAGTACGTGTGCTTGAGGTAGAACGAGCCGAACTTGCCAAAGTGGGCTTCGTCCCACACAACGCGATCAGCGGCGCCAATGCGGTACAGGCGGATGAACGCCCCGAGCAGCGTGAAGAAAATCGGGCCGACGACAGCCTCGACGGGCGCCCACGACGTGAACAGCGAGCTGTCGCTTTGGCCGGCGGCCGCAGGCGCTGCCGGCGCGGGCTGCGCGGCGGCCTGCTGCCCGGCCACGTCCCTGGCCTTGGCCGGCGCGCGCTGGCGCAGCCGCGAGTCTTTTTCAACGCCAGTGGTTGACATTTCACGGGCAAGAGTCGGAACGGACAAAGGGTGAGGTGGAGGTTTACGCTAGCAGCGCGCGCGGTGAGTGGGGGAGCCTCCTGAGAGCCTGGGAAAGGGAGGGGAGCGGGTGGCGGGGTTAGGGCCCCCGCCGCGACCCCCGTTTAGAGTTGAGCTGCATTGGGCGTTTTAGCGTGCACTCATGGGGGCACTGGGAGGAGGGGGCGACGCACGCGGGTGGGACAAGGAAAGTTGCGGCGGCAGTGTGCACCGCCGCTGTGCTGGGCACATGCGGTCCCACTTTGAGGCTGCCAAGCTCAGACACCTGGCCCGGGCAAGCGGCATGGCCGGCAGGCAGGCAGGTAGGCAGGCATGTCAGGCAGGCTGTTTGCTGGCCCGGTGCGCGTGACGCTGCCAAGTAAAGCTGGGCCGGGCCGGACCGGATGGCCGGGATATTATTGCGTTATAAAACACAAATTGGCACAATTACGCAGTTACACATTAATGTTGCACAGCGGGCATGCGGCGCGCTTGATCTTGTGGGACCCGCTCGGGAAGCCCCCACACGCTGACGAGCGCCTTCCTGGCGGCTGCCACCTCGCGGCTCCCACCTCGCAACCCACACCATGAGCCACGTTTCCTATGCCGTGGCCGGCGCGTCGTTTCTCTGGCCCTGGGGCTCGCTCATGAGCTCTGCCGGCTTTGTGGCGCCGAAGCTCGCCGACACCCCTGCTCTGCTCAGAACATACACCTCCACGGTCATGGCCGTATCGACGACGGCCAACCTCGTGCTCAACGGCTACTTTGCCTCGCGGCCGTCCCACTTTGGCTGGCGCGTGCGCAACGGCGAGTGGGTCATTGCAACCACGTTTGCCGCGCTGTCGCTGTCCATGCTGCTGCCCATCGTGGGTACCGCCTGGTTCGCCGTCATGCTGGCCATTGTCACCGTGCAGGCATTGGGCAGCTGCGCAGTGCAAAACGGACTGATCTCTATCACGCAACGGATCCCCGGCGGTGGCCACGCCCGGTCGTTGCTCATTGGCCAGGCCGTGGCCGGCGTGGTGCCGCCGATCCTGTCGCTGGCCGCCGCCGCGTACGGCAGCGGCAGCGACGCCAGCCCCACTCCTGGCAGTTTCACGGGAAGCGCCGTGGCTGTGTTCCTCTCCTGCACTGTGCTGGCCGCTTTAACGCTGCAGCTGTTCCGCGGCCCAGCTGTGGAGCAGCACATCGAGATGGCGGAGCGGGACTCGCTGCAGCTTCCCTCCCTCGACCATCTCCGACACATATTAGGCGACATTGCCGGGCCCGCCTACGCATCGTTCATCACGTTTGTCGTATCCTTGCTATACCCTGTTTTTGCCAACACCGTTGTTTCCGGCACGATTCCGGCCAAGTATTTTGGGCCCTTGACGCATCTGGTGTGGAACGGCGGCGACCTACTGGGGCGAGTGATCTGCGAGCAGGAGCGCTTGCAGCTGCACACGAGCCGCCAACTTGTGATCTACGGGACGGCCCGGTTTGCATTCATTCCGGTGTTGGTGCTGCTTGTGCGCCACGGCGTGCCCGACTTTATTTATTTACTGCTCCAGCTGGCCTTCGGCGTGACCAACGGGCATTTGCTTTCGAGCGCCTTTTCGGTCGCGCCCAAGCTCGCGGCCCCAGATGCTCGACCCGCAGCAGGCGGCCTACTTGGACTGTGCCTGTCCCTCGGCTTGGTGGGCGGATCGCTGCTCAGCTTTGGCCTGGTCGCTTTCGTCTAGGGTACCCTTGGGTTCGTCTGTCGCCCAATCCTGGACTTTCGACCACTGAAAGAGAAAAGAGTTATGAATTATGCCTCATGTTTTATTTTTTATTTAGCCAGTGTACATATATAATATGCCGTCTATCTGTTGACCCCCTGGTACTCCCGAGCGATGTCCAGCCGCGACGACAGGACCTGCGCGGGCAGCTCGCCAGGAATGTGGTGCCGGCTTAGGACGTCCTGCGCCCGTGCCAAAACTTCTTCATCAGAGCCGTCCACCTCGATCTGCACTATCAGCCCCTTGTAGTTGCCCTGAACAAACACGTTGGCTAAGCGAACCACCGTGCCGTCAAGATCGAAGCTGAAACCGTCACCGCGGAACGTCTGGCGGACCACCCACAAGCTTTGCATTTTGGACTGTAAGATGGGTAATAGCCCGCGATCTGTGACCAGAGCGTCTGCGCCGGTGAACAGACACACTGTGTTAGGCTCATCGGACGTCAGCACCGTGTACGTGATGGAGCGGCTCTGGCTCATCTGAGTGAACGAGGCCGGGTTGGCACGGTACAGTTTGAGTTCAATGCTCCAATTCCCGAGCTGTGTAGCCAATACACTCAGAAGTTTATCCTGAATCTCACCTATAGCGGCCAGACCCGGATTGGCATGAACAACCACCACGCCCATTAAGATGATTAATTACCTTACACACTAGCTCACGGTAAACTCCCGCGTTGCGTGTTCTTGGCACACCAGGCGCCTGGCGGGGCTTGAACATATTGGCGCAGAGATATTTTCCGTTAGCAAGTATCTTTTTTTCTCAACTTCATTGTTTAACTATTTTTTCAATCTAATATTTCCATGCGCTACTTAATCGCTGTCACTACTGCTACTCTCCACACCAGTGTACATGCCATACCCAAACACCGGCCCAAGCTTTTCTTTCCACTGTTCGAACCAGGTGTTCTTCGACTCCTTCACGGCACCCGCCTTGATTTTCGTGTACAGCATTTTATCGCTGAATGCTCGATTGATGGTGTCCAGGAGCCCAGCGGAGTCCGTGAATGTCAGGCCATTTCCATCTTTCACAAGCTCTTCAAGAGCCGGGAATTTGAGGGCTGTTACCGGAAGACCCGCACCAAACATATCTACAACCTTCATGGGGAGATCCCAGCCTGAGCTAGACCGGTGCAGAGAGACTCCAAGATCTGCCACGCTAAGTAACCGGTGATACTCCTCGTAGCTGAGCCAAAGCGTATAGACCGACACATGTTTGAAGCCCCGCGAGGCCACTGAGCTCAAAAACCAGCTCTTCAATGGGCCCTTTCCAGTAACCACGACGTTCAATGGCTGCTTGATCGCTTCGGGTTGCTTATCATACAGTTCCAGAGCGTCCAAAAACATGCCCAAGTCTTCGTCTGGGGTGTAGGATGTCGATGTAACAAGCAGTTTGCGCGTGAGAGGATCTTTAATGGTCAGCTGCTTGCGCAGTGCCGCTGCCTGGGCAGGACCATTGACCACATACGATTTCCAGGGTCGGTCATAGAGTGGTATAGTACGCTTGGGGTTGATGCCAAGGTTACTGCGCAGAGACATGCCCAGCCGCACAGATACGCAGAGTTGCAGGTACGCAACCCGGCCAAATAGCTTCTCATATGCATGATAGACGGAAATGGCCACCCGGTTCCGAACTTTCGTCGCCAATATAGTGTATCCCAAGTTATGCCAGTCAATAATCAGTTTAGCGCTACGCTGTGAAAACAAAGTAAAAATCCGGGCCACACCGAGGGTCGGGATTGACGGTGGGTTTTGAACTAGTACCACATCAACTTTGCCTGCAGAGCCCAGCGCCTTGTACAACTGCCAATGCTGCAGTATCACTCGCCGAATGGCATATAGCAAAAACGACTGATTCTTCCTCTCGATGACGGGCAAGGGCTCAATTTCAATCAAATCATTGTTAGCCACTTCCTCCATGAGCTGTGATTCCTGATAGCCGACAAGGGTGACCCGCCAGCCGCACCGGGCAATGCTCAATGCATGGAAATTCATACGGGGTGAATGACCCAGGTCGCCCACAACGACAACCACGGCATGCTTTTGGCGTTCGAGATCTTCCTCAGTAGGCTCTGCCGGTATTAACAGGAAGGATGCCGCTGAAATTGCTATGTAGATCAGAATCAGGCCCGAGATCACGTATGCCAGCATGTTGCGTTTGCAGTCGGAAGTCCGTAGTCAGCACTTGATGCAGTGCTGAGCTCAAGGCAGGGTCAGTCGTTTGCAGATAAATTATGTGGTCGATATGAATAAATAGTACTATTGAGTGCGCATATGTGCTCAAACCGTTAGGACACCGTAATTCTCGTAAAACTCAATGTCAGTAGTCGCTTTTTCCGTTAATTTCGCTAATGTATAGGGTGCAAGGTATTGATCACGGTCTACCTCCAACTCAGTCTTCGCCTGATAAACTTGTTCAAGCTCGGCCTCACTGGTATCATTTAGCACACAGTTCACATACTTTTCGTAGAAGCTTTCCAGCAGGCTTGCTTGAGACTCTTGTTCATGTTTTTCCCCTGGTTTCTCATTGCCACCCGTGAGACTGTCAGCTCGACTTGGCTTGGGCGCCTCTGCCAGCGATTTCTTATGTACGGTGAACGGGCTAGAAGTCTTGACGCCAGCCTTTTTGTATCGATCCGTAGAGTTCATGCGCATCACGAACAAATTGGCCAGCGATGAAAGTACACGGGGCACGTAAATTCGGTTCCAGTAATGCTCAAATTGCAGCTGGAAAGTGGGGATGGGCCCCAGTTTGCCATCATCGAGCTCATGGAAGTAAGTCCCAGATGCCACTCTTTCCCTCATGGTTAGCAAATTCCAGGGCGTGTACCAACGTCTGTAACTTCGCGCAGACTCGACAATTCCTGGCGATGACGGCGAATTGTGGAGGTAATAGTCTGTCGTCATATCCCATAGGTTTGAACCCTTCTGCTTGTTAAATTGGAAGTTTCCCAAGAATAGATTAATGGCATCCTGGCGCTGGGCATCGATAAATGAGTTATTGTAGAACCTTCGAATGCTTTCAATGAGATCCCGTGAATGGGAACTCCACTGATTGATCTTGCGATACGTCTCCACGGTGTTGACCAGGTTTGAGCCACCATACTGTAGAGCAATTGTATCACCATGGTCATGCCACATTTCCGTTAGCAAATCGACCGCATCGGTGTCGTAGGCGACCTCAGGCGTGTCTATGATTCCTATTGCCTGGAGTTGATGACCAAGAGCCCTTTTTCCTATGACGGATTGGGCTGCGTTGGTTCTATCTAGGCAATCGATGCAATTTGTTCGACAGATACCTTGCTGAAGCTTGGTGGTCTCTAAAGATTCACCATTATGGAAAAATTCTGTGATCTTCAATGTTTCCTCAGCGTACTGCTCCAGATACTCGATAACTTCACTTGCCGGCCCGCGGGAGGCGCGGCTCATGTCCCATGCAGTATAGTTGATTTTTCCCCCTGCTGGCAAAAATTTGTTGAGATAATTGATGCAACGCTCAAACTCCTTTCCAAGTAAGGATTCACGCGGTCTCCGTTCACGCTGCTTGACGAGATTCAGTACCCGGATGGGCGTGCCATAACGTCCCATCAAATTGTCAAAATGAATAGCAGCCGCCGCGTAATACGGGTCACTTCCATCCAAATGTATTGGTGGCTTGGGACTCATGTTGCTCGTGAATTGGGACCATTTCAAGCTAATTGAACCACGATGCTGCACGTACGACGTGTACCGGGGCGAACTGAAGGGCCCTGTGCGAGGGTCGTGAAATGAGGAAATGAGATGGTTGGAAACGATCTGCTCTGTTTCCACCTCATTAGCGACATGCCCTTGATTGTTGATACCTCGCTTCAAATAGCGAGCGCCAGCAAAGTAGTGCGATCTTCGCGCAATGAGGGTGATGAATACCGGATTGCCAAAGACAGATATCTTGGCTTGGTCAATAAACCCATGGATCACAGAAAGACACCAGTCCATAGCAGGCCCATAGCGTTCCAGGATTGGCTTCAGCAGATGGACATTCCACACAAAAATCTCCTGGCGACTATTGCGCTGCTGGAGTTTCTCGCGAACCAGGTTAGTCTGCAGCGTTTGCGTCAGATCATAGCTGGGACTAAAGTAAAAGGTTTTGGAGAGTTCCAAAGTGTGGAAAATGCCAAGCAATCGGTCCTCGGGACTATGCTTGTCTGGTGCCCGGTATAAGGAAGAGTGCACCAGGGGGACAAGTTTTGTTTCGTCGATGTGAAAAATGTAATGCCCGCCCAATAACGACACAGGAGAGCACTTGGTGACGAGGCAAATGTAATAGCGGTCGGTGAATTTGATGAATCCCATGATTCCCCATGCCGTTTGACGTTTCATAAGAGTATCGCCGGCAACCGCAGCCTCGCGCTTGAGCTTGTCCAGCACGCCCATCATCTGCGTTCTGTTGAGCACGGAGAACGGCTCGCCAAAGTTCAGATCGGGTGCGCCGAGGTCAATGGTCAACACACGGAAGCGGGTCTCGCGAAAGTTGGAGCCTACAATGTAGAATCGCTGCTTTGTTTCATACAACGTGAACTTGTACAGTAACACAGGCGGGTCATGGATGGGCACTGTGGATGGGGCCTCCGGAGCGGCGCTTCCGGGCCCGGCTGGCTCGCCAGACTCGCTGGCCAACTCTGAGGCGACTGGAGCGAGCTGAGTGGCGATAACAGCGCCAGATTCTGCGTCGGCCGGCGGCAATTTCTCGCCATTAGCTCCCACGTCGCGCCCGGTCTCCCGCAGAGACGCCGCGCTGGACTGTGCCTGCGACGCCTCGGCGTCTGAAAACAGGGCATCCCGCAGAAACGACGAAGCACGCCGCGAGAAACTCGGGCGCGTGCGTGGCGGCGTCTGCCCATCCATTGGCTTGGTTGTTATCTTTGGAACGCTGCGGCCGCTGGCTGTTCCCCAGGCAAGCTTGGGCTGGGCGGTGTACCTTACCTTATCTAGTTTACGACGCCTGGGAGCTCGGCCTCCCCCCTTCTCTCTTCTGCCAGCGAGCGTGCCGAAATGCTGTTAAAGAAGATACTGCTGGCGTTGTATTTACTTGTACCGCCCACGCTGGCACACACGGAGCGCGGAGAGGGAGGCGAGCACCTCGACGGCGTTGTTGGTGAAGGCGTCCAGGGCCAGGGACGCGGCGAGGAGGCGTTTCGCAGCTCCAAGCACACTAACAACTGGGCCGTGCTGGTGTCCACCTCGCGCTTCTGGTTCAACTACCGGCACATGGCCAACGTCCTGTCGTTCTACCGTACGGTTAAGCGGCTCGGCATTCCCGACGACCAGATCATCGTCATGCTAAGCGACGACGTGGCCTGCAACGCCCGCAATCCGTTTCCGGGCTCTGTGTTCAACATGCACGAGCACAATTTGGACCTGTACGGGAGCAACATTGAAATCGACTATCGTGGCTACGAGGTTACGGTGGAGAACTTTATTCGCCTGCTCACCGACCGCTGGGACGACGATATGCCCCGGAGTAAACGGCTGAACACGGATGATCGCAGCAACATTCTCCTCTACCTGACAGGCCACGGCGGCGACGACTTCCTCAAGTTTCAGGACGCCGAGGAAATTGCCGCGTGGGATCTTGCCGACGCGTTTGGCCAAATGCACGAGAAGCGGCGCTACAACGAGGTCTTGTTTATGATCGACACCTGCGAGGCCAACACCATGTACTCCAAGTTTTTCTCCCCGAACATCATCGCCGTGGGCTCATCGAAGCTGGCCGAGTCGAGTTATGCAAATGACACAGATAGCGACGTTGGAGTGGCGCTCATTGATCGGTTCACTTCGTTCAACCTCAACTGGCTCGAAAAGGTGGACAAAACGTCACACCTGTCGCTGGCGGACCTGTTTGGCGCATACGATCCAGTAGAGATTGCATCCCACCCGGGTATTCGTACTGACTTGTTTGCTGATCCGCTTTCCAAAGTCAAGATCACGGACTTTTTCGGTAATATTCAGGACGTGGAGGTCGATGCTGATAGCCGCAAGGTGCTCGCCGATTTTTCTAGCGAGCACTTGCGTGAGCAGGAAGACAACACTCTTGTGCAGGCTGAGAAACATGCAAGCGAGGAATCCTCTCAGCCTCGGCCGGCTCGGATTAAAAAGACGGCCCCGGCTGGAGGCTCGCGACTAGCCGCGCTAGCCAGCGTGGGCGGCGTGGTGGCTGTAATTTATCTTGCTTCCAAGTTCTGACTTTGGCGCACTTGCATGGAGCACCCGCACTATTTATAACGGATATTAGAACATTAATCTTCTATAGTACATTAAATACAGACCCCTACATACCTTCCCCTGCGGGGCTGGTCTGAGCGCGTTTACGGCCACATCACTTTTTGGACATGCTAGCCAGAAACGACGCGAGGTCCGGGGCAAGCTGCATTTTCGGCTTTTTGGGTTCTGGCTCCGCCTGGGCTTCATCGTCCGAGTCGGGGGCATACGCGGGCTCGTCATCCACAGCTTCGCCGCCTGCTGCGTAGCCGGCCTGGGCGTGTTGTGCAGTGTAGACATTCTTGCCGACGACACTCGTGCCGGCACCGTCCGCCGGCACGTATTCATCCTCATCCTTCCCCTGTTCGGGTGTCGCTGCCTCGGGTGTGGGCGCCTCGACGGCGGGAGATGGCTCCCCGTCCGAGCCGTGCAGCATTTCCAGCAGCTCCGTCCGGGTCTCATTAGCCTTGGCCACCTGCGGCTGAAGCTTAGCTTGCTCTTCGCTGAGCTGTGTGAGCTTTGCCCGCGCCGAGGCTGTCAGCGCCTCGAGGGCAGAGAGCGCGTCCGAGTAGTTTTGTTCCAGGCTGGCGGCGGCGGTAGACGCAGCGGTCTGTGCTTTCGCGAGCTCTTCGACGAGACGCAGATACTCGACTGGTGCAGGCGCGGTGTCCGCGAAGACTTTGCCGTACTCGGCCTCAGCGGTAGCCAAGCGAGATGACCACAGCTGCTCGGCGGCCAGGCCCTTGCTCCAGGCGTCTGCCAAACCAGTCAGGGCGGAAGGAAGCGCTGTGCCGGCGCTGCCTGAACTGTTACTTGCCGGCGGCGACCCCAGCAAAGACGCTCGCGAAAAGAAGCCCGAGTTCTTGGATTGGCCAGACCGATGCGCCTGGGGGAGCAGCGTTTCGATTTCGTGCTGGGTGGTCTCGTCAAAGATGGAACGGGTGCGCCACACCGCGACGACGCGGTGGAACTTGTCCTGCACGGGCGGTGGCACAGCCCGGAAGGCGTCGGCCACCGCCGCAGGCACGACGCGGGCAAACGCCTGGACAAACTCGTCGCGCTTGCGGTTGCGGGCCTGCTGCACCACCTCGTTAGCGACGTAGAGCAGCGGGAGCTTCTGCGGCGGCGGCGCGGCGGCGAGCGCCTCGGCCCACACTGTGGCGGATGTGTCGACGTGCCGCTTATGGAACAGAATCCACTGGGCGATGGCGGTGATGCTCTCCTGGGTCTCGTTTGCGGCCGACAGCTTGGCCTGCAAGCTTGCTGGATTGAAGGACATGGCGGGAATACGGCGATCGCGGCGGGGCGGGAGGATCTGTTAGAACACGCTTTTGGGACGAGTTCTTTCCTTTTTGTATGTATCAATCGCGGCCGTCTGGCAAATCGGGCTGTCGGGCTGTCGGGACTGCCTGCCTAAATTATTTTCCACTATGCACGCGGGGGTGGTGAACTGGGACTTTTGACGGGGCGTCTCTCTGCTGCAGCTTGCCAGCACGAGCGCGAGCGCGAGCGAGAGCGGCTGGGAGGAGCGTGTTAGCTGTCGTGGCCCCGGCCGCCGAGCCTCCCAGCTGACATGGACAAGTATCCGGAGCTGGAAGAGGAGTTCACCGCCGGCGGTGAGCAGCAGGGCGACTTTCTGAGCCGCGAGCGGGCTGTGCTGGGCGACGATGCGGCGGAGTTTGGCGCGGCGGACGTGGCCGCTCCGTCGGACGTTGATGCCGACGAGGAGGCCGAGTTTCAGAGCAACTACCCCGCACTCGACGACACCGCAGCGGGCGCAACGGCCGGAGCCGGCGCCTCGAACGGCTCGCTGAGCGGCGACGGCTCGCTGGGCCCGGCGTCGGGCACCGGCACTGCTGCCACGACGCCGGAGCCGAACGGCCTGGGCGAGTCGCAGTTCCTCAAGGAGTGGAAAGCCAAGCACGACCTCGAGGTCGAGCGCCGCGACAAGGTGAGCGCGGAGAAGCAGGCCGAGACGCGCGATAAGGCCAAGAAAGATATCGACGACTTTTACCAAACCTACAATGCCAACCTCGAAAAGGGCCACTCCGCCATCCAGACCGAGGCCGACGACTTTCTCAAGGCCCGCGAGACGTCGCTGTCCGGTTCAACGTGGCAGCAGGTGTCGCAGCTGATTGAAGGTGCGGCGCGGCCCGCCGAGGGCGTCAAGCCGGCCGACAAAACGCGCTTCCGGGAGCTCATCGACTCGCTCAAGGACGATGCAAACGCCCCTGGGGCGGCCGGGTACTAACCGCTGCCAAACTGTATCCCCACAAAAGAATCGAGCTACGTATTATATATAGACTCACCTGTGTTCTTACTTGCGCTGGTAGTTCCAAATTTGGTTTTTTAGGTGTTTTTTTCATGTACGTATTGTTGGCTCACACACGGTCCTACCCGGCGTTCGTCGTTACAACCTAGAGCTAGATCGAGGCCACCTTCTCAAGCCTGCCGCCAGCCTTGGCCGATGTCACGCACGCGACAATCACGGCAAAGTGGTGGAACGCCTTGGCCGGCGTGGCGACAATCAGCGACTTGTCTTTCGCTTCGACGGCCTTGACAAAGCTCTCGAACTCGGCGACCACGCCGTTGATGGGATTGGACGGCAGCTCACTGCGCTCCGCTTTGAACTCCTGGTTGGGCTCGCCCACGCGGATCGTCACGCTGCTCGGCGTGCCGGGCTCAACCTCCAGCACAATCGAGCCATGTGTACCGAAAATCTGGAAGCTCAGTAGACGGCGGGCGGCACCAAACGCCTTGGCGTAGGTGAACGAGCCAAACACGCCCGACTCCAGACCCACCAGGGCAGTCATGGTGTCCAGGTCGCCCGAAAGCTCACGCAGCTGCGTGGCGCGCGCGGACACCTCTGACACCTGGCCCAGGACCTCCGTAATCAAAGCCATGTCGTGCACGCCGCCGTCGCTCAGGTAGCCGCCAATGTGCTTCGGCTTCTGGCGCCAGCCTGTCTGCTGATACTTGTTCGTGCCAAAGGGACCAGTGGTCGAATACAAAAACGAAACAACCTTACCGATCTTGGGCAGCAGCTCGCGCAGCTTGGCCGTCTCGTGGTGGAAAATCCAGTTCTCCATGACCTGGATGGGCAGATCGGTCTTTTGGGTCAGCTCGACGATGGCCTTGGCGTCCTCGAGATTTCCAGCCAGGGGCTTCTCCAACGCAAGAGGTTTGCCAGCGGCAATGACCTTCTTCACAATCTCGTGGTTGTGCTCGACGGGGACGAGTGCGTCCACCGCAGTCACCTCGGAATCAGCCAGCAGCTCGTCGACGGTGTCAAACACCTTGGTCGCCGGCACGCCGGCAGTCTGTGCAAACGCTTCGGCCTTGGCACGCGTGCGGTTAGTGGCGGCCACAACCTTGATTCCCTTGGTGTCCTGGATAGCAGGGAGGTGCGAGTCAGTGGCAAAAATACCGGTTCCTACAACGCCTAGTCCAATCATTTTGTCAAGATGCTAGATCAGGGTTGTGCCCGTGAGCTTACGGATTTATATGCAGGAACTTGCATGCTGCGATACCCACGTAATACAAAATTACTAAGTGTTTTTCCTTTTTCACCGATCACGCAGTTGAGCTGCTGCTGCGTGCGCCGATCGCAAAAGTAACTTGGCAAAAACCTTAAGATTTGCAAGCTAAAGTAATGTTTGGAAATAGAGTAGTCTAGTTATTACAGAGGACTAGTTCAGGTGAATCAAATCGATCGAGGTACCAAAGCAGCATTTCATCTGGCCCAAAGCACCTGATTCGATTGATTCTACCCGTTCCATCGGATTCAGGACCAAACTTCGGTTCCAGGGCAATTATTTACTCCTTCTTAACAGGGGGCTTCTCGGGAAGAGGTGCAGGGTCGACATAGGTGCCGTTCTGGATCCAGTTGAGCACCTTCCGAAGCCCAGGAGACGAGATCGACTCTGGGGCACGGTTGAAAAGTACAGCAATGGCACCAAAGGCAGCAGCAAACAGCAGTAGATCACCGTTAGGAACAAAAGGTCCACCATGGCGAGCAGCCAGAATATTGTATTGGGACATAATCGCCAGACGAAGAGCATACAGATTGCGGGTGCGGCCGTTGGCCTGGTCCAAAAACGCCCAAAGCCCTGACATGAAGCCAATAATCCGGAAACGGCCCAAAGGCAGCGATTTGGTGCCCAACAAGGATTGAGAGAGCTCAATGCCTGCCCACGAGGTTGCCGATGTCATGGTGATAAATGTGGCGGTGCGCAGGGTATTGGCAATCACGGAATTGAGGAGGCCGCCAGTCACGCCGCCGGGACTGCGACGTAGCCCAAATAGGAAGTAGAGCGGGAGGAGGTATTTGATGGTGGATCCGTAGCCACCCAACACCGTTTCCAAGAAGGGCTGCCACTCGTTATCGGAGTTGGGGTGGAGGATAGCACCTGTGTAGGAAGTATTGCCTGGGTGGGCCACGTCCAACACGGGCAGCACACGCTTAAGAGATTCCGGGTATGGCCGCTGGTTGCGGAAGACTGAATGCGAGCGGAAGCGGGGGAAGCGCAGCAGAGCCACCTCGGCAATGCTGCGCAGCCACTGCTGGTCCTTGGGCCAGCGCACGGCATCCCGCGGGTAGCCGGCCGGCTTGCGGGGGCCATAGCTGCCGCGCAGGCGCATCATTACCCGAGTGAAGCTTCCAGGAGAAAACTTGGGCTCGACAATAAGGGTATGAAACAGTTGCGACATGGCAATGGGGAAGAGCAGCCACGAACCCAAGATGCGCGGTTTCCAGTCAAAATAGCCGCGGTCGTCGAAATAGTTGTAGATGTACTCGGCTGCCTTAGTCGCGATGTAGAGCGCAATGTAGTTGCGGGCCATCTCTGGGAACAGCGCGAATGCCGACGAAGCAAGCACGGCCGAGGCGGCAGGCACCAGAAGATCGCGGGCCGTCTTCGCGTCCTTTCCGTCGAGCTTCAGCTGCACGGCGCGGGCCAAGACGGCATAGAGGAGGCGGTAGCCGGCAGACAGAAGACTGACAGAGCCCGCGAAGTCAGCCGCGGGGACAATGCTGCCCGCGCCCGGCATGCGCCGATCAATGGCAAACGCGAGCAGCTTGGCCACGCCGTAGAACTTGAGAAACAGGCGGACATGCTGGCGCACGTAAAGCTGCGGGTCCTTGGCCTTTCTCTCACTGTCGTAAACAGTCTGCACAGGCAACTTGCCTTCCAAGTTCCACTTTTTCGCAATTCTCTCGTACTCGCGGGGCGAGATGACGAACCGTAAAGTGTATGCAACGCTACTCATTTTGTATAAATGTTAACCGGAATTGGGCGGACGAAGAGGGAGGAATGCGGGCAAATAGTCAGTTAAGAGACAATTAGAAACCGACGCAATCTAGTTGATAGCCGTGAACACGTCAGAAATTTTGTTCCCGAGATAATCAGTTGAAAGATGCCAGTGCTTTGTCGGGGAACCAGGGTCCAGGGTCCAGGGTATGTGGGGTGCAGCGTGAGTTTGTTGACTTTGGGCCGAGGCCGGGGCAGCCTGGCGCTCACGTTCCCAGGTTCAAGGCATGTGTGCACCACCCACCCCCAGCTAGCGCAGCTAAAGCCCATTCGTGAGAGCGCCGCACCTCTTTGCCCTGCCCTGGTTTCCGCTAGCGCAGGTCCCTGCTCTGTGGGCCCAACCCCTGCCCATACCACCTCTACTCAAGTAGTTGGGTTGGTCAGCGGGCTCCGCCAAGCCCATAAATCTCGTTTAACATCGTGGCTTACTCACCACGATCCAGTCAATTATGTCGCATTTCAGAAGGGCCATGGCAACTACGCCGCGCACGGCCGCCGGAATTGGCAGAGCCTTGACTTGGCCGGCGCCGACTTTAGTGTCAGCTTTGTGGTCTGCCAGTGCTACTTGCTCGCCACGGGGTCCTGCGCAGGCCGCGCCCGTACCGCAAGGCGCTCCACACACACCCCGGCTTCGGTTGCGACTGCACCGGGCCTACGCCACAGCAGCGCCCAGCACCCCCGGGCCGCCCTCAGCGGGCAATTCCAGGCAAGAGAGCCAATCAGTCTCCGCCGAGCCCGGCCCAAGCGACCAGGAGGCGACCCAGGTGTTCAACGCCGCCAAGTCGCTGGACGGGCGGGAGCTGAAGATCGGCATCACCGCGCGGGCCGCAGACAAGCTGCACCAGCTTATGCGCGCGGAGAACGACCCCGAGCTCGCGCTGCAGATCCACGTCGAGAGCGGCGGCTGCCACGGCTTCCAGTACGTCTTTGATCTCAAAAGCAAGGCAGGGGCCTCGAAAAAGCACTCGGTGTTTGCCCGCGATGGCGCGTACGTGGTGATCGACCACAGCTCACTGCAGATCCTGCGCGACTCCACGGTCGACTACGCCACCGAGCTCATAGGCTCGCAGTTCAAGGTCGTTTCTCCCCACACCTCGTCGTCCTGCGGCTGCGGCTCGTCGTTCTCCATTGTGCCCGAGAGCTAGGCGAGGCAGTCCTGCCGGCCAGAGCTGCTGAAAAAAAACACAACATATTGAAAAACAAAAAGGGAGCCGAGAAACCATTCGACCGGCTGTATTATTTATTCAATGCATATAGTTAACAAATGTGATCTTTGACTTCTCTGAGACTCCTTAGGGGCTCATTCACCAGAGGTGTGGCCGCGAGGCCCCGGCGGGGCTGCCGCCAGCCGGTGGAGCACGGCGCACTCGTCGCGGAACGTGCACGAAGTGCACGGCGTGTAAAAGTCGGGGCCCGTGGCCAGCGGCTCGCGCTGGCCCGTCCACAGCTCGAGCTGCTGGGCGACAATTTGCTCGGCGAGCTCGCGGTCGTACCGCAGGGCCACGTCGTATCCGCCACCGCCGCGGCCCGTCATCCTGAACTCTATGCCGAGCAGGTCGTCCAGATCGCTGGGCTTTACGGCCCTTCGAGCCACCTCTAGCGCAGCGCCCACCTCTTCGTAGACGGCGTAGAGCGCCTGCTCCTTCTCCGGCCGGGTGCCGACGCTGGCGCGTTCGTGGTCGGCTAACGCATGAAGCTCGTCGCGAAAAATTAGCGGACGCACGTCAAATTCGGGATGAAGCATCTGCTCAAGTATCCAGCGGTAAAGCGTCACCTGGTGGAATGCTGCACGGATCTTCCACTCCGGCGGCGTCTCCCGCGTGCGTGTGGTCTTGGTGTCCGACACGCGCACGCGGCCAGAGCGGCTAAAAGTCAGGCTGTCGACGACGCCCGTCAATCTGAACTCGCCAGCTCGGCTCATGACGCGCAGCTCCGACACTTCCTGCCGCTGGCCGAGCAGCCTCAGCCCAAACGCCATGTTGGCCAGCTTTTGACGATGGTCTTCCCACGGGTCGTGCGTGGGCACATACGGCCGCCAGCCATCATGCCTGCTCATCACAGCACGCTCGGCCGCGGCATGGAAGTCCACGCCTCGGACCATGGCTGGAGACGCGGGCGGCGGCGCCAGCTTTGAGTACAGCATCTTCACTTCGCAGAGCTGGGTCGAGAACGTCGTCACTGACAGCCTGTCCGGCGCCGACGCCAGCGACATTGTGGCCCGAGCCTCCCCCACCAGCGTGCTCAGGGGCAGCGCGGGGTTCTCCAGAAGCCGGGTCATGGCTGGATGCGGCGCGGCGGCCGCACGGGCGCACGACGTCGCAAACGCACGTCGCCGCAGCGAGTCGCGCGCAGCGGGCCAGATCGCAGAGAGCTCAGCGGCCATTGGCCTTCTGCGCCATGAGACTAAACAGCGCGCAGGTGCCAAGGAAGCCAATGAGATTGAAAAAAGCGGTGCGCGAGTACTCGCGTGCCTCCTCCTCGGTTCTGAAAGATGCGAACAGCTTTCGGATATTGGGAAGACGCATGCAGGTCCAGAGGTATGGAGGACAGTAAGGGAAGGGACGAAGCGAGGCGTGTGAGTGAGCCACCAGCGTAGCAATAGCGGCAGAGGGGGAGGGGGGGTGGGGGCCATGCGGTGCCTCTACAGACTTGCCTCGAGAGTGGGCCGCAACCAAAGCATATGAGAGTATAAAGCACTGATAATTCTATATAAGTGGATTAACCTTGCGTTGTTCCATTTCCTTTGATGTACGAGCGCCTGCATATCAGAGAGCCCTGGCGTGTTTGATGCAAGCCCGGCGGCGCGCAGCAGCCTGTACAATGAGCGCCCTAGCAGCGCCGGGGTGTTTTTTGGTCCTCTCCCGCGGTCTTTTTCTTTTTCTTTTTCTTTTTTTTCTTCCTTTTATTTTGCGCAGAACCCCCCACTCAAGCAAGGAGGGACAGCACAACGTTCCATGCAAAATTCACCAGCACGTTGAACATAAAGACATGCTGCGGCGGCAGCACGAAGAACTGAATGACCGATGCGAGCGGCCAGATTACCAGGCTGGCCTTAAGCGCCTGCTTGAGGTTGCGCTGCAAGTATAGGTCCACGTTGTAGCCCTCCCACACCGCATTGAGGCTGGTGAACATGAACACGCTGATGGGGTTCCCGAGACACTGGTCCCAGAGCAGCTTTGCGACGGGCCGGTCGAACTTGTAGGCCAGCTCGCTCGTCCAGAACCACCCCCACACGCCCACCAGGGCGCCCCAGACGTGGAATTTGGCAAGGCCCTCCGGCCGGAACTGCCCCTTGAGCAGCTGGTAGATCCCCTGGCTCAGCCCGCACAGCAGCGACGACAGCAGCAGCGAAGCGCCGTACGGCGACTCCAGGCTAAGCAGGCCGAAGCTCACCAGCGCGACCGCGGCCAGCGATGCCTGCACAAGCACGACGATCGCAGCCTGGACATACGGCTTGCGGCGGCGCACACGTTTTTCTAGCGAGCCGAGCTCTGCCTCCATCCGAGCGGCTGCTGTCCACTTTTCGAAAGAGCTGCAAGCACAGCGCAGCACACCAAACCCCGCCCCCGCTGGACCCTCCCCACCTGAACCTTAACCTTAACCTTAATCTCCCAGCCACCTCGCCGCGAGCCCACAAACTCGCGCGCGCGCTGTTCCGTGCGCAGCGCCCAACGGTCGAGTCACCCAGGCCCCTCTCTCTGCCTCACCTAAGCGGCCACCATCCCGGGTGACACTTTTTGATCCTCTTGACCGCTCCCGGGAATGCCGCCCAAACGCTCCGACGAGCGCCAGGTCCAGGCCGTCGTCCTCTGCGACTCCTACCAAACGCGGTTCCATCCGCTCACAAAGACGCAGCCGCGCTGCCTGCTGCCGCTGGCCAACACGCCGCTGCTCGAGTACACCTTGGAGTTTCTCGTGTCGGCAAAAGTCAGCGAGGTGTTTCTTTTGTGCTGCGCCCACGCAGACAAGGTGGCTGCCTACATCCAGAGTACTCGCTGGAGCGGCGCCTCAATCCCGTTCAAGCTTTCGACCATTGAGCTGCCCAACACGAGCTCGATTGGCGACGCCATGCGCGATCTCGACGCCCGTGGCGTCCTGACTGGCGATTTCCTCCTTATATCGGGTGACGTGGTATGCAACGTCGACTTTGACCGCATCTGGGATGCTCACGTTCGCCGGCGCCAGCAGGACAAAAACGCCATCATGAGCATTGTCTTGCGCAAGGCCGCCCCCACCCACCGCACCCGAAGCCCGCACACGGGCCTGTTTGTTCTGGAGACCGAGAGCAATCGGGTGGTGGCCTACAAAAACTCTGTGCACGACAAGGCCGTGAGTCTCGACACTTCCGAGCTGCTAGCCCATCCCTCTGTCTCGTTCCGCAATGACTTGATCGACTGCCGCATCGACATCTGCACAATCGACGTTCCAGCTTTGTTCCAGGAGAATTTCGACTATGAGTATCTGCGGCGCGACTTTGTCACGGGAATTCTACAGTCGGACCTTCTCGGGAAAACCATTTACGCCGAGATTGTCGATTCAGACTATGCCGCCCGAGTCGACGGCTTCAAGACCTACGACGCCGTATCCCGGGATATCATTAACCGCTACACATATCCGCTTGTTGTGGACGCCAACGAAGGCTCCCAAGATCACACGTATGCCTACTCGAAGGGCCATATCTACAAAGAGAAAGACGTGGTGCTGTCGCAGTCGTGCCAGATAGGCCGGGCCACCGTCATTGGTGGAACGACCTTTGTCGGCGCCAACACCATCATATCTAGCTCTGTGGTAGGACGAGGATGCAAAATTGGAAACAATGTGACCATTAGCGGATCTTATATTTGGGATAAGGCGGTGATCGAAGATAATGCGGTGATCGAGCGCAGCATCGTAGCAAATAACGCTGTGGTTGGCAAGGGCGCCCACCTAGGTGCTGGGTCCGTCGTCACATTTGACTACAAAGTACCTGCAGGTGAGACTGTCGAGAAAAATACGTTTCTTTATGAACATGATGCTCACGGCGAGTCCGAATCCGAATCTGACAATGCCAGCGAGGACCTGCATCACCTCACAGAGGACCTCGATTACCTTGCTCTGTCGGACGACTCGATATCCTCAACGGCGAAAGACAACCGGGCCCACTTGGGCGTCAAGAAGACTGCTCGCTCGCTATCCACTACGTCGGCTTACAGCGTGGCCACGGACGAGGACGATGAAGAGGACTTTTTCAAAGAGGCGGTGGCATCTCTCAACCGGGCCATTGTCGACAAGCATGAACAAGATGTGGCCATTCTGGAGCTCAATACCCTACGCATGACCATGAACGCATCACACGACAAGGTGCAGGCCGCGGCCGCGCACACGCTAGTTACCCACATCGGCCATCTGATCACGCATGCGGACGTGAAGAGCGCGACAATCAGCGTATTCACCCAGTGGAGTCCCCTGTTGAAGCGGATCACGTTCGATCGCGAGGGTGAAATCCACTTGGCCTCGCTGGTCGAGAACGAGTGCGCTGGCAAGAACCATGGGGACAAAATTGTGTTTTACGCTCTGAGCACTCTCTACGATACCGACGTCATATCAGAAGAAGCAGTGTACGGCTGGTGGAAACAGGAACCCGCAACGCCAAACATTAGGGCTGTTGTTGGCAAATGGGTCGAATGGCTGCAAACTGCTGAAGAAGAGAGCGAGAGTGAAAGTGAGGAGAGCGGTGACAGCGAATAGCGTGAATATTGGCTGCACGAGAATCGATTCCTCGCCCCCACCGCGCAGGCTGCTTTATCTAAAACGTACATAGGGTCGTATTTGCCTTCCGTAGACAGCTGGCAATCGGTAGCACAATCAACACACTAATAGCCATGCTTCTCTAGGACTGGCGTTTGTTCTCGATGCACTGAACTGGGTAAGAGGGTCACAGGAGGGGATACACTGTAGAGCGGGGTTGCGGCGGGCGGCTGTCCTGCGTGGATTGATTCCAGACAGATCAAGCGGACATACGGATGCACTGCAGGTGCCAACCAGGGTCTCGCATGGCCAGGATACGAGATAGGAGACCGTACCACAAAATTCCCAGTAAAGCCCAGCGCTTACTCGGGGAGGAGCTCTGAGGTAGGGGCACATAGAGTAGCGGATAGTGTCCATGACAAAATGGGTGCGGAACCGCAGCCTATTCGGGAAAGACGGCGACACCTGTGATGCGCAGGGTACGCAGAGTGCAGAATGGAGAAAGGTATTGGCAAATAGACTGTCCCAGACACACTCACGAGATATCTGTAAGAGAGCCATGCGCGGTGTATCTCAATAGCCGCGGAGTTTCGGACGGAGGAGCCGCAAGAGCCCGTGTGGCCGGCGAGCCCTGGCGGGACATGCACGTCCGCGTTAGGGGCTGCAGGTGGGTGCAGGAAGCTGCATAGGTAGCCCTGGGCCGGCAGGCAGCCAGTGCTGAGTCAGCCTGCCCTTGGCCTGGATGGGACGCCGCTGGGGTTTGGAGGCCCGAGTGCCGCGGGTGGGAGGAGAGTGTCCCGCAGATAGACCTAGAACAGCGGCTTCCGCGGCGGGAGAAAAGGGGGCCCCTGTGACTAAGGGGTGGTTTTCCTCCTCCACCCAAATCTTCCAACTCCGCACGCCGCCTGTTGTTGTGCGAACGAGCCCTCCCCCTGCCGGCGAACCAGACGAGACCCTCCCGCCGTTTGCCATTGGTTTCGAGCTTGACGCGACGCTCATTCTCCGATATTGCCGAAGTGCCTGACTTCCTCCGACACCGGCGTAGTTCATATTTAACCGAGGCCGGCGTTCGTGCTGACCAGAGTCTTTGCCCTTCTTTTTATCCCCAGCAGGTCTCCGCAGTTGCGCTCTTGCCTTGCTCTCTTGTTTTGCCGCGCAATTAAGTACTAATGCAGACCATCAAGTGCGTTGTTGTGGGTGACGGTGCCGTCGGCAAGACGTGCCTACTCATGTCGTACAGTACGGATAAATTTCCCTCCGAGTATGTGCCGACCGTGTTCGATAACTACGCGGTCACAGTGATGATTGCAGATGAGCCGTTCATGCTCACATTGTTTGATACCGCCGGCCAGGAAGACTACGACCGCCTGCGCCCGCTCTCGTACCCGCAAACTGACGTGTTTCTCGTATGCTTCAGCGTCACGGCCCCGGCGTCATTCGAAAATGTGCGAGAAAAGTGGCTTCCCGAAGTCCGGCATTACTGTCCCGGCGTTCCTTCTCTCATTGTCGGCACGCAGATCGATCTGCGCAATGACCCCACCGTAATTCAGAAGCTCGCGCGTTCCAAGCTGCGGCCCGTCACGCCCGAGCAGGGCCAGCGCCTGGCGCGCGATGTCGGTGCCATCAAATATGTCGAGTGCTCCGCCCTCACCCAGCGCGGTCTGAAAAATGTCTTTGATGAGGCGATTGTCACGGCCCTCGACCCGCCTAAGGCTAGCGGGAAGAAGGAAAAGAAGTGCCTGATTCTGTAGTGCTTGCATCTTTATAGTATCATATCTATTAATATGTCTTGATAACAACCTGATGTATCGCGCTGCCCCCGGCGCGAGCTGGCTCTTTTAATCCCGCGTTTCCCATCGTTGCACGCTCGAGCCCAGTCCAGTATCGCTTATCTATGTGTGGGCCGCCGCTCTACAGCTGCTCGTGGGGTAACAGGCTAGCCGGCTATGGACCAAATAAACTTATCGCTCGTTAGCCGCGCATGCTCGGCCGGCGCCAGTGTGGACCAGTGCTTCCTGGCCATGCAGTGCCCCACGCTCTTTGGCGCACCTGACTTGGTCCAAAATCGCCCCTGGATGCAGTCAGTTCTGCGTCCCCCGCCCGCGCCTAGACGTTAACCGAGCTGACCCCATTGACGCCCGCGGCCTGCAGGCCACCCGCTCATGTAGGGAGGTCTGATCTGCCGATTCCAAAACAGCTTGCCTGCGGGCTGCGCGGCCCTGCATGATCCCAGAGATGCACGTTCGGTGCGGTACGTAGTTTGAGGGCTGATAGCAGAGAGCGACGGCGAACTATCGCGTTAGCCAATATGTAGGGCTCCATTGGAACTACGTTCTCTTCTCGGCCGGCACGTCTGCTGCCATTTATGGCATCACCTCTACCGGCTGGTGCCATTCGCGTTCTATGCATCTCTCGCCGACCATGCCAAACAAAGAGAAAAAGATCTTCCAGGTACTTTGATACAATGCGCGCTTAGCGGCAGGCCCGCTCGACCGGCGCTCAACCCTAGCCGCATGCACGGCTCCCTATCCGGCCGCTCAGCCCTGCCAGTCCCAAGGCAGGCAACAAGAAAAGGGTTGGGGCATGTGGATAGAAGCCACGCGCCTTGCTGCAGATCCGCGATCCCGCTGGGTGGGTGGGTGTGTTAAGCGTGGAAGTGGGATGCTGGTAAGGGGAAAAGGCGGCATTGGAGCTCATTGACCAATTCGCAATTAGAATATGTACCACCCTATATTACGGTATCCAATCGAGAGCTCCCGTGCATGCTATCTTCTCCCCGGAGGCACTGGCACATTCGACGGTGGCCCTAATTCAGGTACCGCTAGCTACGGTTATCTGCCAATGTCCCAAAGAACGTCGGCTATTGAATAGAGCTCGCTACCAAGTAGCTGGATGTTAGTGAATTAATTAAAGATTGTAGAGCGGGTGGAGAGAGTGTAGTACCAATCCTCGTAATGTCATTTGTGACGCGCAATTATTGGTTTGTTCTGTATGCGCTTGCAGTGTTCATGGTAAGCCCAGGTGGCTTATGAGCTTCTTCGTGCAGATGCTTTAGGCTCGCGGTCGAACCTTGCATTTATGCACTCGACATAGTGGGTTGCTCGCCGAAGTGCCGTTTCTAAGTCACGGTGGTCCGGGTGGTCGGTTGGTGTATTGGCAATAAGGGTCTTGAGAAAGAGCGGGTATTTGCCCAGTCGCTGCACAGGTTTGATTAGCATGGCATCCAGCGACCATGCCGTTGTGTGCTTTCGGCTCTCGGCCTGAGCCCGCGTGAGCCAACGCCCAATGGGGGTGCGGGGGTCGCGTGGCAGCGTGAAACACACTTTCATCTGGGCGGAGTTACCATGGCTGTATTCCTCAAAGATTCTGTACATGGAAGGGTTGAGGAAGGAGCAGAACGCTTTACCTATGTGTGTCTCTGGATCACGGCGCGTTGTGCTCGGTGATGCCTCGTCCGCGTATAGCACCGCGTGGGGCACCATACTTTCGATCATGGCCACCAGCCCCATTGACACATCGAGGACCTGGGTGATATTGCCAAACAGCTTGTCAAGCTGCCGCTCGCTAAGCCCAAGGTTCATTGAATAAAATAGATAGTTGCGCACAACAAGATCCATGTCCTTGGCAAACATACGTTCCGTCTCGTAGAGCTCGCGAATGCATTTGTGCTTCCGGTACACGCGGCCGCGGGCAGCCAGACCCAGATCGTTCAGCGAGGAGTCCGAATCTCCGCTGAACTCGAGGCTCGGAGGTGAGCTCAGGACAAGCGGGGGAAGCAGCGGGGGCAGCTCATCATTGAAGCTCGGGTCAGGTGGGCCGGCCACCTTAGCCTTATCTGTCCGAGACTTCCGTGACGACCTGTGCCGGTGACGGTGCAGATAGCATTCATCTTTGGGAGGCAATGGAGCCAGCAACTGCCGTGTAGGCTGCGGAAACTCTAGTTCATCGCTGGACCGCGAACTACCGCTGTCGGCCAGCGAATGCGGTGGAGGCGTTCCAGGCGTCCCGGGAGCGCTGGACTCAAAGGTAGCCGAGCTGCTGGTGAGCTGGGGCGTCCTGAATGGTTTGTTAATCTTGAGTGGGGGCACCGGCGGAATGAGCCCAGGAAGGCTTGAGCTGCGCTTGTGGATTACCGGCGTAGACATTTGCGCAGTAGCAGAGAATTAGCGCGCGCGGCAGAATGGGAGCCGCTTCAGCCTTGTTTCCGTGACAAGTAAAGTTTAGCGACTAGCGAGAACGGGCGGGAAATGAGTGAGAAGCCAGCGGATGAGGGTAGGTCGCCAGAAAACCAGTTGGCTGTTTTAAAGTCCTTAAAGTGGGGCAGAGCCCGGTTGAACGCTAGGTGCTTGGTACGCGAAACTGTAAAACGCTGTTATCGGCGGAGTACGAACGCAACTTCACGGCAGAGGAGTAATCGCGTCGAATAGCTCTTGAAGTTTTCTAAAGGGCGCTAGTGAAGTTATGAAGGTATCGCTTGTGGTGCATGCTGCGGAAATCTGCAGACTCACCTTACGCCGTCTTGCATCATGCGGCAGGGCTGGACCCACATCGGTAAACACCGGCGCACTGATGGCGATGGCAATGGTTAAACGGCATATTACTACAGCACCGCTAATAATGGTATGTCCATTGGCAAAAAATTGAAGTATTCAGATTGTCCGAGAATAGCCAAAAAAGTCCAACCGACCAGCCATGCCTCATAGACGGCCTCATAATGCACAATGCACCCTTACCTCAATACTTGCAGTTGGTTTCATATGGCGAGGGTGAATTCGGCGTGCGGCAACCTTCCCACCCACATGGTGCTTTAATGCTATACTAAGTACGTCAGTCCTGGCTGCTTATTACTTTGGTATCTACAGACTTTGCACCTGAGAATCACCTTGCTTATTGTAGCTGAAGCAATATCTGCTTACGCTGCCGCTTAGCAGGACCTCTCTGGGCCCACTTCCTTGTGTGTTTTGCCTGCATTAGATCGCGTTGGCACGCTTTGGCGTCGCGGGCGAAGGGTTCAGACCCACGCCGGGAAACAGGCTCGCCACGTCTAGACATTAATTCGGTGGATTGGGTTCGTCAGGGTAGTGCTGATCTTATTGTTGTCCTGCAATCTCTCCTCTTTTGCTCCGAGGCATCCCCAATTTTTTGCAAACGCTTTGACCTCATTTTGCTTCCCCCAGACCTGCCTAGGCACCTATCGCGTTCCTGTTCCCTACATGTACGTTCCTGTAGCAGAGATCCACGGTATGTAAGGGGTCCCTCCGCGTCACTGCTGCCCTACAGCAGCCTACAGACTACAGAAACGCGGGCTAATGTCTCTTTTCCGCTATCCCAAAAACGAAAGTCTCACGAGATCTTCCCCACATTCTGTGCGCTCATCTTAAAATTTATGCTATACCTACCTTAAATGCGGATGTGAGACATCAACACGTAACTATGCCATCATATACAGCTAATGTTTCAGAAGCTAATGCACGACTCCACATGTTCGTCAAGGAAATCTCTGCTGCCTAGGGACTGTGCAAACACTAGCGGAATTGAAAACAACGGAAATTAAAATTATGACGCCTAATGAGGATGGCCCACTCCGCAAGCTCGGCATTCTCTGTGCACCCACCAGGGCCTTAGCGCTCCATGGAAAATTTGCATATTACGTTCTGCTGGAACAATAAACGCGATTGTCAATGCTGCCATACTTCAAGTCTCTGGCCTAGTCCCGAACGCTCTCGGCAATAGATGTGTCTGTGCCCGCGCTTGAACAGCAGATGGATCAGCCGGAATACGATTCCAAGATCGAGGGTCAGCAATATCTAAAAATTGGCAGTAACTACGCTACAACTAGACAGAAACGAAGTGTCAAGGATTTTGGCGTCTTGCAGTTACTCTGCTTTGATCCTGTGCCGTTTCAGAGACAATATTTATGCCCAGATGCCCGAAGTGCTGCCGTACGTTATATACCCAAAGTGATAACATTAGTAACTATGTACATCGTAGCCCAGTGGTAGATGCGCTTTCTCCACTGGTCCTAGGGTTTGGTTCTTGGATCGAATCCTCGATGCAGAAGGCGAGGCTCTAGTGGCGCAGCTGGTTTAGCGCATCGTGCTTATAGGCTATTGACTGTCTATCTTAATGACACAGTCGCGTGAGACGCGACGGTCGTGGGTTCAATCCCCACCTAGAGCAATTTTTTGTCTCTCCGACTTGACTTGTGCCATTCTATAATCACCAGCCTGTTTATTTACAATATGTAGAGCCCAGAATGGCCAATGCTGCGATGTGTGTTCCGGTGAGTGCGGCATTTGCCTGCGTAAAGCCAACCTTACCATTCAGTTGATCTCCCGCACAATTTTACGAAGTAGGTGTTGTTCCGACTCGGAGGCGTCTCCTGAACCCGCCCACCTAATTTTGTAGTTCTTATCCACGACATAGACATAGCCACCGAGTCTGTTGGTGGCCCACAATGTCTTTCGCAGGTCCGGCGTGATAGCTTTGCGAGCAACAAGGTACTGGTGATACTCACCCCGGAGACCCTTTCTGATCCGACCAGAAAAGATGCGCACCAATAGCTGGTTGAGCCAAGACGTGGGCACGTTGATGTCCACAAGGTCCCAGCCTGCAGCCGCGAAATCGACTTGATTTAGGAACGACTCGGTCTGCTTTTCGGACACGTTATTGGAGAACAGACGCACGAGAGCGGGTTTTCGGCCAAGCACCGCCATGAGACTGGTGTCAATACCTTGGATGGATTGACCGTGAATGTTAGGCATGTAAAGAGCGTCCTTCTCAGAAAACACTTCCCTTGGTGAGGTGAAGAACTTCCCACCCGTGTGTCTGAACTCGTAGATCGGCCCTGAAGCCGTTTTGCGAAATTCCTCCTTGAGCTCCTCCCGCCGCATCCGATTTTTCTGGGGGTCTTTCATATCCTGCCATTTCTGTTGCAAGTCGCGGCCGTCCTCGCCTGTGCCCTCTGCTAGCACCGGCGGCGAACTCTGCCCAATTGGTTTGACCAGATGGCGGATGCTTTCTGGGCGCTCGGCCTTGAAAGACCGCGGCGCCACTGAAGCCGTGAACAGCCGGGTGCCTGCGTGCGTAGCGCGCGCCAGCGCGCATAGAGGCGATACGTATGCCCCTCTTAGCATGAACGGTGGAGACAGTACTTCTGCCGCAACCCGGAGGAATAGGGTTGGCGCCCAACCGCAGCCTAGGACGTGTTCAAGTAGTAAGCCGGGGAAAGCTTTTTCCTTGATCAAAAAACTAAGGGGATTTGCCACGACGAAGTTGGTGTTTTCTACTGCCAGTTCGTTGCCATAGCTTGCGAGCTTGATTTCCCCAAGATTAGGGTCCTTACTTTTAGGAAGCGTGCGCACCTTCTTGCAGGCGCGCGGGTGTCACAGGAGGGAGACATAGCCTTATTATTTATTACCCTAGCTTAGTTTACTGTTTAGCGCACTACTTTCGAACGTGCTCCGGGTCACTCGGCAGGCCCCAAAGCACACACTGAACGGCCGCCACGAACAATTAATCGCCGTAGGCTCGACTGCTCGGCAGATTCGGCCCATTATGACGCATGCGCCTAGCGCGATCGCGTCGGACCATTCAGAGCTGATGGCGCAGTTTGGTGTAACGGAGTTTAGAGATCTGCAAGACGAGATCATCGAGAGCGCGCTGGCCGGTGACGACATTCTGGTCTTCTTGCCAACCGGACATGGAAAATCTCTGACGTTTCAGTTCCCCGCCTGTGCATTGGACCGGGGATGCACCATTGTGATCTCGCCCCTTTTGGCGTTGATGGACAACCAGGTTACGGCCTTGAGGGCACGAGGGCTGCCTGCGCAGGTAATAAACAGCACCATGAGTACTGATACGCGAGCTGGCTTGCTCTCAGAGTTGCTGCGTGGCACGTCATCTGCACGCCTTCTGTATGTTTCACCCGAGCTGCTACGAACGCGCACTTTTCAGCGCGTTCTGGACACATTGTATGCCAAAGGGCAGCTAAACCGCGTCGTTGTGGATGAGGCCCACTGTGCTGTTGAGTGGGGCCGGCAGTTCCGCAAAGAGTACGCAGAGCTCGGCTTTTTGAAGCACAGCTTCCCTGACGTGCCGCTGACTGCGTTGACGGGCACAGCTTCTGTCGCCATGCAGCAGCAGATTACTGCCACCCTGAATCTCGAATGTAGTCCCAAGCTTCAAGTTTTCCGAGTGTCATCCAACAGGCCTAATATCCACTACGAAGTTCGGTACATCGAAGACATGAATGAGCGGCTCGACGACCTGATCGAGGTGCTGACGCGATACCGTGACCGCTTGGTGTCAGTCCACGGTCCTGCATCCAAGGAGGTACGATATCAAGGCTGTGGACTTATTTATTGCCGTCGTCGTGCGACAACAGAACAGCTAGCGGCTGCTTTGAGGGATGTGGGAATAGGTGCGCACCCCTACCATGCGATGTTGAGCCAAGAGACCAAAGATCGCGTCATGGCCGGGTGGATTGCTGGCGATCCTACATATTCGGTTATTGTAGCAACGGTTGCTTTTGGAATGGGCATTGATAAGCCTGATGCGCGTTTTGTTGTCCATTTTGAGCTTCCCGACAATGTCGAAGCCCTGGCTCAGCAAGCCGGACGCGCTGGACGTGACAATAAGGCAGCCATGACCATGATATATTATTCCCTCAGAGACAGAAATATGAGCCTACAACTTGCCAAGCAAACCAGAGACTCGAGTGCCATCAACTCAACGTTCGCCCTGATGAAGTATTGCGAGAATACGACGGTCTGTCGCCACTTGCGCTTGGCATCTTATTTCGATCATGAAGTACCTCAGAACCCGACCAAAGCCTGGTGCGATTGGGCCTGCGATATATGCAAAAATGCTGGTGCAGTGTCTCGAAAATTCAAACAATGGCGGGACCAGTTTGAGTACTCAGATTAAACTATGCATGTATACTACTAAGCTGCTCTTTGTCTAGTCGTCGTCTTCCTCGTCGACAATTGCGCGCGGCTCAGGCTTGTGTTGTTCAGCATCGGCCTTAATTGCCTCTGCGAGCGTGGCCTTGTTCACTGCCCACTCCATGAAATAGTCCGTCTCGAGCTCGTGCAAACGGTTACCAAGCAGGATCAGGGAGTGCAAAGGCTCGCCGCTTTGGTATTCCGACATCTCTTTGAGAGTACCGGCTTTGAACGTCTGTTTTGGAGATCCCAAGCGGCTGACCGCTATACACGGAGTACCGGGCGTATAAGCACCCTCCTTGCGCTTTGCCTCAACTTCCAGCAGCTGCTCTGCAGCCGTCTCGATGCTCATGTACCGTGGGGGCTCGTAAATCTTGCGACCCCATGCAATGTTTTCCAGCGTCTGCTCTTTCACCTTAATGTCTAGCAGCAGTAGCGTGTGCAAGCCAATGCGGCGATTTTCCATGATCTTATCGTAGAAGCTGTCTGGGCGCCAGGTCTCAGTGAAAAATACAATTGAAACGGTTTGACCAAAATTGTAAAGTTGTACACCGCATGCACCAATAGCATTCATCACAGAGGCATTGTGTACGACTTCAGAGGCGATCCCTAGCTCGCGAGCCCGAAGCATCAGGTCGGAGTGCGTCGTAGCCCCAAAGGGGTCACCAACAACCAGAAGAACGACATCTTTGTCCTTGGCCCCTTCCAGGATCTGTTCCGAGCCTGACTCTACCAGTTCACGGTCAGCAAGTAGCACCTCGCGACCGTAGAACTCCTCTAGTGTCTTTATGTCACCAGCCATCAAAATGCTCGTGTAAGCCTCGAGATAGACTCGCTCGGCGGACTTGACAACTTCGAGACCACGAACCGTGATATCCTTAGGGTCCGACAGACCCAAGCCCACAAGATATAGCATGCTAACTACTGTTTTGGATCCTTTTGTCAACTAGCAGAGCTTTATACCCGGGCTCGAATTTTATTTTGGATGAGAGTGGGCCGTCAAAGCTGATGGTCGATTATCCTCCCAAACTACCCCAGCCCAAGATTTCCCCAGAATCTGCGATCCGCGTGCGGGCACATTATTTGTCGGTGCGCCAGCTAATCGGCCAGTGAGCACGCTTGATTCATAGCATTGCATAGCATAGCATAGCAAATTGCGCTAGCCCATATAATTCACGTTGCGGGCAGCTTGCTTGACAGTAGTGTTGCTTTATGCCTGAATGCGGCACCTTTTGCACGTGTTGACACCCACAACCCAATATCTGCAAGGTACAACAAGCGTCTGTCCCAGCCCAACAAAAGATTACAACCGGCCATATTGAAACAGCAAAATGCCGCGAAGGCGAAGCCTCGATACGCCTGCCGCCCAGTCGATTGAGCCAGGTCGTGACAATAGTCGGCAATTATCTTCGCCGTCTGTTGACACAGAATCCAGCCCTTTGCTTGGTGATCTTAATGGCATCGCGCGCCAATTTGAAGACGACCTGCGCAGCGAAGCCGACGACCCTGAATTTTCGGTGTTAGCTCTTATCAGGAAGAGACCCGGGTCTGTTGTGGTCGCGTTTGCGCTGTTCTCCCTGCTCATACTGTTTTCACAGCAACTGACCCGCGCGTTTGCTGATACTTTAAAACAGTTGAATGAGGTGCCCCAATTGTCTGTGGCATATGGAGAGCTGAAGACTGCGGAAGGTAATTCTATCAAATTGCAAGTTTCCGTCCAAATCTTTATGGATTATACGTCACTTGGGGCCTCAATTCAAGCGGGTATCGTCTCCACCCTTGCATCAATTATCGGCACAGTTAGTTGGCAGCTTCCTGAGCCAATTCGCGTTCATGCCAATATCAATGGCTCTAATTTCAATCCTCATTTAATATCAGTGGGCATACCTGGCCAGCATACTCTCGAAATCGCTGACGGAGCCATGACCAATCTGGAGCTCGAGGTTGATCTCTTTGACGTGGGCCGGCCCGAGGTGGTTGGGGGCGTAGTTACCAGTGTTCTTAGCGGAAACGAGGCGCTGATGCTTGTAGATGCAGATATTCTGCTATCGCGTTACGGCCTTGACTACCGAATGAAGGTTGTAGGGGAGCGGGCGTTCTCTCTAGAGAAGCACAGCTCTTACGACACACAAATCGCAGAGGTGAGTGTCTCCCAGACAGATGACCTAGGTCTAGACTTTCGGTGTACCGGCGAACTAACTTCCAGAGATAAATTCCCCCTTCGTGCCTTGATTCCGTCTCTAGACTGGGTATTCAAACTACCGGGTTGTAACGACAATTTGTTAAGAGTGGGTAATGGCCGTTCGGATAAGGTAGCCGTTGACCCCGAGAATCAGACTTTTAATGCCACCGTGGCAGGATGTTTAGTCCCCCTCCCGCGAGAGCTTCTATTACCTTGTGGATCGTCGCGCCAGTCTCCTCTTGGAAGCTTTGTGAATAAGTACCTGAAAGGGGAGCTGAACTTCGTATATGGCCGTTTGAACGCGGGGGAAAATCGAAAGGTTCTACAGGATTTACTTGGCTCTCTAGATATTCCTGTGGGGTTTGGTGGGATGTCTGATGGCGAGGGCCTGATTGAGAATGTCCGCCTTGAGCACGTTCGCTTCGACCAGCCCTCCTTCTTACCGGACGCTGGGGTATCTTTTTCTGGCCACGCCATTGTTCTTGTTCATATCCCGGATTTAATTACTCTTGATGATGATACAGTGGTAGCAGCCACAGAAGTAAAGGGCAATATCCGGCTGTATCACGAGAAAGAGGAATTTGGCACCATAAGGCTGCAAGAATGGGTACCTGCAGTGACTCTTCGAAAAAGTGCTCGTACACTGCTGATCACTCTAAACTTGGATAAAGTGCCATTTGAGGTGGAAAACAGTCTGGCATTTTCCGATGTGACACGGGAATTAATGTTCGAGGGCGAAACAGATATCTTTTTCGACGCGCTCATCGACGTTTGGTTGGCATCGCCGGTTGGAAGCTTCCCTCTCGCTGATGCCCATCTTGAAGGTGCCACAGTCTTCAAGGTCTGAGCCTGCTCCATAAAGGCAACTATTTATATTAATACTAAGTTATTGAATCTACACCAGTACTTGTAGCCATTTCAGTAGGCACTCTCAGATCAGCCAGGAGGCAGATTCGAGGCATCGACAGGGACATCATCCTCTTCGGCGAGCTCTTCTTCGCTGTCTAGGGGGGTCTTTGCCATCGCAGTCATTCCTGTGCGAACAACTTCAAGGACGCCGAACGGGCGCACCATATGCAAGAAGGTGGTCACCTCTGTGGGGGCAGCGCACAGCTCCACGATGCAGTTCCTATCAGAAATGTCTGATACTTTTCCCCCATAGTGCTCCACCAGTTTCTTGATTGCATCGAGATGCTGATGCTTATGCCGCAGCGCCTCCGAAAGAGCCAGGTTGTTAGGATGATAATCCTTCACCGGGAAATTTGCGCTGACCGACGGCGGAAGCTCACCCAGGGCAATTTTTTGAGCATTCTTATGGTGTTGAACAAGCTCTGTGAAATACTCGGGGCCAAGCAGGGACACTTTTGCCAGGAGCAACTCTCGCTGCACTAGGGGTGCGTCTGTGTAGTCAAGTACAGCCCAAACGGGCACCAGGTCCTCTACCTGGCGGCGGGCCTGCTCAACGATGCCCGGCTGGCCGATCAGCACCAATGTCATGCGCGAAAGGTCCGAGACCTCTGTACTGGATACAACCAGAGACTCGATGTTGAAGCCTCGGGCGGCCAGAGTCCCAGCCACGCGGGACAGCACACCAGGCTCGTTTTGGACCAGGCACTGGAGAACGTGGCTCTTATTTTTTGGCTTTTTGAGCTCTGGCGTCTCGTACAAGATCGAAGAGATGGCAGCGTTCGTCGACCAGTCTGGCGAGTTGATGGTGGGCAGCGGCGGTTTTTGCTGCACGCGCTGTAGCGCTTTGTAGGCGAGTCCAGAAATAGATGACATAGTAGATTTTTGTCTCGTGGCCGAAACTCCAGCGAGCCCGGCGCTTGCCGCGCGGGGCATCCGACAAGCTCGTCTAGCAAGCATTTGTTCCGAGTTTTTCACAAGACTGGTGATCTATGAGTCAGGGGAGCCCGCCGCTTTAGAATGAAATCTGGGGTAAGCGATATCGGCGTCACGTGTCGCTCGCGCTTGAAGCTCTCGAGCTCTTGAGGGCGCCAGCAGCTCGGCTGGAGTTGGTCCCCCAACCCCAGTGGGAGCGAAACACGCGTTTAATTACATCCTGCAGCGAACGCGTGTTTGCCAACAAATATGGCAACAACTTCTACGCAGAATGTAGCACCACCCTCCGTGCCCGTGGTAAGCGATCTGGAGCCTAACAGTGCAGCTAAGAGACCACGCACAGAAGGTAATCCTGAAGAGCAGGCATATCTCGACCTCTGTGCTCAAATCATCGAACAAGGCGAGATCCGGGAAGACCGCACTGGGACAGGTACAATCAGCATGTTTGCGCCACCACAGCTACGGTTCAGTCTCCGCGATGGAAATTTTCCTTTGCTGACCACTAAGCGCACATTCTATCGAGGCGTAGTCGAAGAGCTGCTCTGGTTTGTCGCGGGACACACCGATGCCAAGCTTTTGTCCGAAAAGGGTGTGCGTATTTGGGACGGAAACGGATCGCGCGAGTTTCTCGACAATCGCGGACTGACAGATAACCGCGAAGGCGATTTAGGACCTGTTTACGGCTTCCAGTGGCGCCACTTTGGAGCCAAGTATGAGGGGGCGGACGCCGACTATGCGGGTAAAGGCTACGACCAACTCCAACACATTATTGAGCAAATCAAAGAGACTCCTTACGACCGGCGCATCCTTCTGTCCGCATGGAATCCGGCAGCTCTCGACGAGATGGCCCTGCCGCCCTGCCACATCCTCTCGCAGTTTTATGTGAGCAAGCGGCGCGACGGAACTCGTGAGTTGTCTTGCCAGATGTACCAGCGGTCGGCGGATATGGGTCTGGGAGTTCCTTTCAATATTGCCTCTTACTCGTTACTGACCATTATGCTCGCGCACGTCTGTGGAATCCAACCTGGCGAGTTTGTCCAAGTTATTGGTGATGCTCACGTCTACTCCAACCATGTAAACGCCCTCAAGGAACAGGTGGCCCGAGTTCCAACCCCGTTTCCCAAGCTTAACATCAAGCGTAGCGTGGAGAATATTGACGACTTTAAATATGACGATTTCGAGCTCGTGGGCTACAAACCCCAAGGCAAGATCGAAATGAAGATGGCCGTTTGATTTGGGCCCCGGGCTCATCCGCCGAATTGATTATATAGATGGCTACATCAATTGTTTTGGTTTAGGTGGAAGCCAAACATTGGCTTATTAGTGCATGTATAAAGTCGATTTAGGAGGCCTGTTCAAGCTAGCTACCAACAACTCGAGACCTGGGCCCTACAGAGACCCTAGAATAGTAGCACACCTATTTGCTACCGGGCAACGGCCACCATCAGTATTTAGCCTCTGTGCTTGGTCAATAAATAATAGTTTCAACACTCTCTTCATTTTCATTACCCCTTTCGTCACTCGGTTCAGTATTCGTCCGACCACCAGAAAAACGCAAGATTTGTCGGGCAAGAATGTCGTTGCGGTCGTCGATTGGGTCGGAAAAAGTAGGCTTCTCTGCTCGGCTACGTAGAGTTGCCTTATCAGCCAAGGCATCCTGGAGTATCATGGCTCGCCAATCTCCAGCCTGTTCCAACAGTCTTTGCCCGCCGCCCGCCTGGGGGTAATGTGTGTTCACCGGCCGCAGAGGCACCACCTTTTCATTGTGTCCATAGGCGCTTTCAGTTTCGTATCCTTGCCTTTTTAGACTACCCTGTTTTTTAAGCTCAAGCCGCCTGTTTTTGTGCTTCGTGAGAGATCTGCTTGGCGCCGACGTCTTCGCAGGTGGGAAGGCACCAAAGCCAACCGGCAGCGTCTCACTCTTCGTATTCGCTAAGACAAACGCAAACTCAGCATCTTCCTTAGAAGGTTTTGATGCCAGGGTGTTTTCAAGTTCCATATACCTGAAAATAGGCCGGTTCGCAGTACGAAGGAGGCGCTCAACTCGCAGTAGGTGTCTGAAGACCTCTCCCCAATCTACCCATTCGAAGGTGTTGATAAGCTGAATAGATTGGCTAATTAGCACTGGAATTGGCGAACGACCCTGTACCCTGTCTATTCGGTAAATTTGGTACAAAGATCCGGGGCCCGCCGCAACGGCATCAATATCGGGCAATGCAGATGGCCCTATGGACCGATCAGGAACTGTTTCATCAGTAATGTCTTCGCCAACGGTCTCTGTGAGCATTGCTGAGAGCTCCTCGATGCTTTCCAAGTCCGCCCCCTCCACGCTCACCCTTTCAGGCGCCTCCGATAGTGGGAATAATGCCAGGAGCCGTTGAACGTTAGCTGCATCTTTAACAGGTTCATTGGCAAACATATAATGAGCCCACTTGAAAAACGATTGTCGGTACTCTGGCGCCATATACAGAGCGCTCCTTTCGTCCATATCTGTGAATTCACCATCCATGAGCCAGGTTTTACGCATAAAGTCGCTCCAAACCTGCCAATGCGGATGGTCCGCGGCAGGACTTTTGGGAGCTGTTGAGCGATGGATGCCGTCGAGGCCATAGCATAACTTGAGCGCGACCAACACAAAAATCATAACCACCATTTCATAGTGTGCGGGGCCCTGGCCCACAATCCAGCTTGCAGTACTAGCCTCAGGAATCGCCGAAATAATGCGCAGAGTCGCTTCATAAAGCATAGGTGGCAGCATCAAATTGGATACCAGCTTAAATACGAGAGGCTCAAGGGCAGGTAACGGGAAGCGGTGGCCAACAGACTCTGCAACAAAACGAATTGCCTTCTGTAGGCTACCAAGTTCTGGCATGTCGACAGTATGGAGGTGAGCATAAAACTGGCGGGGCAATTTTTGTGAAATTTCCACGTCCACATACTTGATTGCATCCAGGTAAGGGATCTCAAACCTGCGGATCCAGCGGATGAAATCCATTAGGTACACTGGCAGCCTCATTTGCAAACAGGCTAGGTAGCAGCAAGAAATTGTATCTCTTAGGCCGAGCAGCTCGCTGTTATTTCCAGACAGGCCCGCAGCGGGCACGGTCTCAAGAAATGCCCACCAGATGTCTCGGATCATGGGTTCAATGACCTGGGGCAAGCCGACTTCGTGAATCAAAAAGTTTGTTTGAGCCCGAATCACCGACTGGAGAACAAAAGCATACATTTTGTATGCCTTTGGACCAAAAAGACGGTTCGCCTCAACAGTACCCGTCCGTTCCAGCCGCGGGCGCTTGATCTTGCGGCCAGTGAGGACGATATCGTCGTCCTGGGCAAATTCAATGCCCTGGCGAACGTGGCCGTTCTGGCACACATACTGGCCATCGGCGAGCGTCCAGAAGCGTGAGGGACAGTTGTCCACGCCGCAGCGCTCGCCTTTGATCCACGCCATGGATGCTGAGGTAACGTCAACACTTCATCGCAGGCTTGCAGATGCAAGATACGGCTGGTGATCCCTAGCATGCATGAAATACACGGGCCATGTTTTGCACCGTTGAGACGTTTGACCACAGGCCAAAATCGCAAAATACCTTGTGTACCAGCTGACCGCACGATCCAAAAACGTAGGGAGAAAAAAAAGGATCCTATATAAAGCTATGTTTAGACCGGGAAGGACAGATGGACCCGTGAGAACGCGCCCTCCACGGTTATCCTATGTGTTACTTGAGATAAACTAGGCAGAGGGATGTGGCGACCCGTGGGCATCAAACCGGGGCACCATTTGCTGGGGGAACATCATGCCATAGGGTAGCATTTGGATCGGTACCGGCATGGGAGGAGGGAACTGGTCGTGGTACGAGACGCTAACCTCGGCGCCTCCGGCCCACGAAGGATGTGTGAAAAAAGGCTTGGGAATCGGCTCTTCGCCGCCCTCAAGATGAGCAAAAAAGTCAAACAATTTCGCGACCGGCCGCGGAGATGCTGTAGGCTGCCCACCAATGGGCGGTCCACCGGTATGCTGTCCTACGGCGGGTGGAGCATTGCTGGGGACGGCAAAGTTGGGCGAGACCGGAGTTCCCGGAGTTCCCCCAGAGCCCGGAGTACCCAAAGCCCGAGGAATGAACCCACCGCCAGGGTTGAAAGATGCCGCCTTGGCAGCTGAAAACTTGAACTTGAAATCCTTTTTTGGTTTAGCCGCACTGGCCGATGATCCAGCAGCAGGAGGTTCAGCACCAGGACCAGCAACAGGAGCAACAGGAGCAGAAGGACCTGAGCTCGTCGTGGCAGGCGTAGCAGCTGCGGAAACCGGAGATTCCGTCTGGCTACTGGGTCGACGGCCTAGAATCGGAACCAGGTCGGGCGGCACAGGGCTGGTGATCTTGTACTCGGCAGAGAACTGGCGAAAGTCGTGAATACGGTCGTATTTTTCACGATCGCTAAAGTACTTCGGGGAACCAGCCGCTGCTGCCGCCTCGCCAGCAACAAACTGCTCAAAGGTGTGGCCAGAGCTTGGCGCTCCCGGGCTGGGAGCATAGCCCGCGCCCGCGTGGTGGCCGGGTCCAGTTCGAATGTGCGAAGTTTCGATGTTGGCCGGCCGAGCATAAAGAATGGCTGGGTCGTGGTGTGTTCCGGACTTAGCACCATCTCCGGGGTTGGCAGAGCGGCCAGGTTGGGCCTGCTGCTCCCGGATCTGCTCGCGCTGGACCCCAGAGTACTTGTCCTCCTCATCCAAACCCGAGTCGTCGACCACAACACCACGCTCCTCGGCAAGGTGGACATTGCCACCCGTACCTTGGGCTTCGATTTCACGCGCCAGCTTTTCGGCCCTGCGCAGTCGGTCGCGGTACTCAGGGTGTGAGCGATCGATTGCCGTGGTATAAAAGTGCTCGTCATAAGTCGACTCGACACCAAAGCGCTCACGGTTGGCGGCAAACTGGTCCCAGGTGCCTCGATCCACGTCCTCCAGCGTGCCGACATCCTCACCGAGATCCTGATCAGCCCATCTCTGGAGCTCGCGTTCATGGCGCTCGGCGCCAGCCGCCGCCGCGCGCTGGGCCGAGATGTCCGTGTCCGTGCGAAAAGCAGTCTCCGCGCCCGGGCCAGGCGCTGCCGGGTCTCCGGCCAAGCGCGCCGCTGGGGCGCGAACAGGGCTGCGAGAGGCGTCCTTGGCGCGCGCGGCACTGCTGCCGCGCCGACCCGAGCGCCTGCTCGGGCTGCGCGAGACGCGCTGGGGGCTCCGGGGCCGGCCGCCGCTGGAGATC
>JAKTUW010000048.1:0-62664 GCA_030556915.1 Wickerhamiella qilinensis
GCTACTCGTGGGAGGACGAGTATCACCGGTCGTGGGACGTGGTGCAGGAGGACGCGGGCGGGTCCTTGGCTGGCGTCGTGACCGGCATGGTCGAGACGGCCAAGCGGCGCCGGCTGCTGCACGCGGCGCAGCCCGTGCGGCGCGGCATCATTCGCAACCTGGTGCTCGTGCTCGATATGACGTCGGCCATGGTCGACACAGACATGCGCCCCAGCCGGCACCAGGCCATGCTGACCCAGGCCGTCGATTTCGTGCGCGAGTTCTTCAACCAGAACCCAATTGCTCAGCTCGCCGTCGTGTATATGCGCGACGGACTGGCCCATCTGCTGAGCCCGCTGGACGGCAACCCGGAAGCCCACCTGCAGAAGCTTCAGACGCTGCGAAAAATGGAGCCGCTCGGAGGACCCTCGCTGCAGAACGCGCTGGAGATGGTCAGGGCCGTGTTATTTCATGTGCCGCAGCACAACACCCGCGAGACGCTCATGGTGTTCGGGGCTCTGCTGTCAAACGACCCGGGCGATATCAACAAAGTTATACAGTCCCTGGTGGAACGGCGCATTAGGGTGCGCATCATTGGTCTGGCCGCAAAAGTGGCTGTCTGTGCCCAAATCGCTCGCGAAACAAACTTTGGCGACGCCTCGGCCTACTCGGTGGTGCTCAACGAGCAGCACTTCAAGCAGCTGTTTGCGGACGTCACGACCCCGCTCGCAGTCAACAGCCTGGCTGCACGCAATTCCTCAGCTCTCGTGCTCATGGGCTTCCCCCCACGCATCGCCGAGTCTGTAGCCTCGCTCTGCGCCTGCCACTCGCGCCTCACCAAGCGGGGGTTCCGGTGCCCGCGGTGCGCCTCGAAGGTCTGCACCTTGCCTATGATGTGCCCTGTCTGCGGGCTCACGTTGATTCTCAGTACGCACTTGGCGAGGCCCTATCACCATTTGTTTCCCCTCCAGGATTTCCAAGAGCTGGGCCCGGAAGACGAGCCTGGCGGATCCGACACGTGCTTTGGCTGCTTGCGCCCGTTTGACGGCGGCAGGTTCCGGTGCCCAAAGTGCCGTAATCTCTTTTGCATAGACTGCGACGTGTTTTGCCATGAAACGCTTCACAACTGCCCCGGTTGCGATGCTCAAAGCAGCTCCGAGCATGGAAATGGTAGCCAGATCAGATCGGACAAGTCAACAAACGCAACGGCAGCTTCTGCGTAGAATCGTGGGGAGCTGTAATAACCGAACCAATTCGTGGTGCTGGCACCATACTGCACGCGCATATTTATCTAGACGGTCTGTATAAAACTCTAGCTTTTTCTGATTTCTCCTTGATTTTTTTGTCCCTCTACCGTTTAGCTTTCGACTTTTTTCTTTGATGGAAGCTGAACCCTCTGCCGCACTGAGCCTGCGGGCGGCGTGCAGGCTCCCATGATCACTGTTTGTGTCGCGCGTCTTCGCGGTCTTATCTGACTAACATTCCAATCAACCATTGGCATGGCTGGTTCGCGGCAGGCCAGCACGGCCACAAAGTCCGAGTTCAAGAATATTTCTAGAGTCAAATCGATCCGGACACGGCCAAGGAATCCACCACTTGTTCCTGAGCGCCTATTAGCTGCGCCAAACCAGCGGTTTGTTTCGGTCTGCTTGTTTTTGTTGCTACAAATTTACAAGCTGCGGGCGGTGATAGTTTCGGGCCCATCTTACACAAGATTCGCTGCCTTTTCTATGGTCGATGCACTTTATGTGTTTGGACTGCCGGCGTTTCGAATTCCGTGGCTGACGTTTTCCAGGTGGGTTCTCTGGCTACAATTGGCGTCACTAGTGGCATTCAATGCTAGTGTGCTCATCGATTCGCGCGTGCTGGGATTTCTGTGGATATTTATTTGGCGCATTATGGGTGACTCGGTTTCACTGACTGGCAAAATAGCCGCCAAAAAGTCTCCCAAACTGCCGCATCACGCCTACATTCAGGGAACCTACTCTGTTAAGTTTCTTCCAGAAAGCTCTGCTTTGCTCACAGTGGACGAGTCTCTCTGCCTAACTGAGGGTGAGCAAGTGTATGCTCATCTTGTTCTCAACGCGACTCAGCCGACTGAGGTCGTGCTGGTGGCACTAAACTTTGACGCCGAGCAGAGCGCGAGCGATAGTCTTTCTCAATCTTCTTTGCGTATTCAGTACTCGGGAAAAGAATTGGACGGATTTTATTCTGTTAGGGATCCCAAAAACTCGCAAATAAGCAACATTTGGCTTCCGTTATCTCATCCTGGGATCTACCGCATAGAAAGCGTGCTGGACAAGGCTTCTCAGCTCCCTGTTAGAGTATACGGATCTCCTATTGTCATTCCCCCTTGCCCCAAAGCCTCAATACTTGACGTATCTGGTCCCCTGTGTTCTGGCGATACTCTATCTGCCTCCATTAGTGTTGCTGGCATTGCTCCTATAACTCTTTTACTTGAGGACGGTACCAAACTTTTGAGTGAATCGGAATCTGCAGATAGCCTGAAACTCGTCACAGAAACCATATTTTATACGCGCAATGTCACTGGAGTACAAACAGCAGTGTCGCTGAAGAAGGTTACAGATGGGCTGGGCAATGACGCCGTTCTAAGCGAGTCTCGCGCGATTGATGTATACCAGAATTCTCAGGTGCGTTTCTCAGGAAGCGAGGGCCAGCCGTATGCGCTTGTCGATGAGACAGTCGGTATACCTATATCGATTTCGGGCCGGGATGTGCCGTTCGAGGTCACATATGCTGTTAATGACACCCTCAAGAAGGTAATATTTACTTCTGAGGGTAGGCATACTCTACTAGTAGACGCCCCTGGGGTGTATGCATTCCGGCGACTAGATGGGGCCGTTTGTAAAGGGATTGTCTCTGATCACCGCATAGAAGTCTTTGTACCTCCGCCCGTTGAACTCAAGGTGGATTTTGAGCAGGTGGAAGACAAGTGCTCTGGACCAAGTGGGATCAACGCTGATATTACGTTTGAAGGAACTCCGCCATTCGAGGTTACCTATCGCACCATTAAGGAAGGCCGTGTCCAAGAGACCAAGACACTCACGAGCCAGAACTATAAAGAAAGGGTGCAATTTAAGCCGCACACTATCGGTAATTTTGTTTACGAGTTCATCAAGGTGACAGACAAATATCACAGCAAAGCCTACTATAATGTCGATGGATACCAACAGAACCAAATCATTTCCGAACTTGCTGGTGCCACATTTGGCCAACCTCTTGTTACGCGCTACTGTCCTGGCGATGTCGCGTATATCACAGCCAAAGTTCAAGGTAAAGGTCCGCTTAGGCTGACCTATCTGATTGATGGCCAAGAATTTGTAGAGCCTGGAATTGATGGAGACATCACAATTCGCCTTGGAAAACTTTTGGGCGGTGCTCATAATGTTCGTTTGAAGAATATCGAAGACATTCGTGGATGCGTTACTTCATTGGATATTCGGAGCCCAGATATTATTTTTCGGGACAAGCGTCCCTCGGCTCGCTTGAGTGGAAATAGCTTTATCGAGATTGCGGACCTGAACAGCCCTCAATTACGACTTCCAGTATTGGTGCAAGATAGCGTCCCGCCTTACAGATTCAAGTACCAGATCAATGGCGGCCCAGTGAAAGAGTACGTGACGGATATTCCAGAAATTCCTGTTACTGAGGTTGGAACATATAAGCTTGAGAGCTTTCGTGACGATTGTGCGGGTGATGTTGGTCCGGAGGAAGTGACAATTGCTCTTTACGAACGACCAAAATTGGAATTACTTTCTTTCAATGCGTCAGCATGCCTGGCCCGCGAGACGAAATTTCTATTACATGCTAAGGGCCACCCACCTTTCACCCTCCGATTTGAACGTGAGAGCCCGCAGGGCCTGATCCATTATGAAGAGCACAACTCAGGCTCCGGCGCTTTCACTATAGAAATCCCGAGCCAGGAAACTCCAGGGGCCTATACTAATAGGTTCTGGATCACAGATAAAGTTTATCCTAAGGTTGATCCCGCCCATGTTCTTACTGTCCCGATGACAATTAATCCGGCACCATATGTTGCATTCGTGAACCCTGGAGCGCGGTATGAACGTTGTGAAGGCTCTACTGAAAATGAGATTCCCATTGTCCTTAAGGGTAAAGCGCCGCTGGCGGTCACTTTAGAAGCGGAGAATATGAAGAATGGGCGCAAGTTCAAGACGCGGGTTGATGTTGCCAGGCCTGGACGCTTTTCGCTCAAGGAAATCTTTACAGAAGTTGGTCAAGGGACGTACGTTGTGCGAATCCTGGGTGTCACGGATGCCAATGGCTGCGGATATAGGGTGCCGATTGGTGACACGAACAAGGTTACAATCGCCACCAGTCCGGCACCTGGTTTAGCTACCGGTGAGCCAATTCGCGCCCACTATTGCGTCGGAGACACGGTTAACTTGAAACTGTCGGGACAAGGACTGTTCAAACTGTCTTACACATTCAACGGAAAGAAGGTGAGCGCTGATACCCGCGAATCATTCTCTCGGTTAGCCACAGCTCCAGGGACTTTCAAATTGTTAGCGGTAGGCGACGGATCCAGCTGCGTGGGTAATTTGACGGGTACGCAAAGCATTGTAGTTCACGACCTTCCTACCAGTAAGATCACCAACAAGCCTAACTGGAGCATCCAGCAAGGTGACTCTGTCGACTTGACATTTGAATTTACCGGTGTTCCGCCATTTACATTCACTTATACTAGAAGTGTCAATGGAAAGGTGAAAACCAAGAAGACCATCAAGAAAATTGACAGCCATACGTACACGCTCCCTACTAATGAGGAGGGTGAATATGAAGTGGTTGAACTAGAAGACGCCTACTGCCGGGTCACGCGGTAGGTCTTTGCATTTATTTATACAGCTTTTATACTGGTCATCAATCAATAATTCTCACAGTAAGTTTGGATAGTCATGCCCGATATGAGCATTTGTGCATGGGCCAGAAGTGTCTTCCCCATGCCACTGGGCCAGTACTGACCCACTCACGTGAACTTGGATCGAAACCCTTTACACAGCGGTGCATGGAGGTTCTTGAAGCGTTTTCGGATGTATATGCTTCGACCCTTATAGCTAAAGACCTTGAGGGAAGAATACAGACAGTTAAGGACGCGCTATTTCGAAGAAGTTACCTGGAAGCCTTCGGATCGGTAGAAAACCTCGAGGCATACGTTGTCAGATGGTCACCGTCTAGGGCACTGGCATATCGGCACATATTTAACAACAAGCCAGCGATACGGGATGTAGTTAGTCGGCCGAGAAACACTGTGGTATGCATAGGTGGTGGAGCAGGCGCCGAAATTTCTGCACTGAGTTCCTTCCCCGGCACGAAGATAACTACCATCGACCAAGGGGATTGGGCGCCTGTTGTGCAGCCTCTGGCGGCCAAGCTTGGCTGCCAGGTAGAGATGATCCACGGGGATGCGCTGAGCATTTCCTATGATTATAGTAGGGTTGACATGGTTACGTCGCTTTTTACTACCAACGAGCTATTTGCCAAGTCCAAATCTGGAGCCGTCAAGTTCTTGGCTTCTCTTGAGAAGTGCCCGCGTGGGGCCCTGTTTGTTGCAATCGAGAGCGCGGGGTCTTACTCTGATATCACGATAGGCACAAAAAAATTTCCAGTTTATTTTATCGTTCACCATACTCTGACTTCCAATGGTCACTGGAAGTTAGTTGAGCAGACAGACTCTGAGTGGTTCAGACTCGACGCTGAGGCCACGCAGAACTATCCACTCAAGCTCGAAAACATGCGATACTTTCTCCGTGTTTACGAGCGGACATAGTTACGGAATCCACGCCTCCACACATCGAATATTATGCAATTTTTTACTGTATGGCAAATTAAAAGACTACATAACGTCGGAAATTTACTCGTCGTCCTCATCGTCATCCTCCTCGGCCTCGTCGTCATCTTCGTTCGCGGCGAGGTTGAAGAAGCGGATCTGATAGACGCCACGCGACGATGCAACAACACGCAGCCAGTCCCGGAGCTCGTTCTTCTTGAGGAAACGCTTGGTCAAGAACTTCGCGTACTTGCCAGAGAATTTCGCTGACGACACGATTGTGATCTTGTTACCGGAGGTGGTAACAGTGACCTTGTCCTCGAGCTGGCCGGTGCGGCCCTCAACCTTGATGTGTTCCTTCAGGTACTTAGCGAAGGCGTCAACGTCGAAGATGGTGGTCTCGGCGTTGGCGTTCGAAGCATCAAGGGTGATCTTCTTCGCCTGTTTGGAAGTCTTCTTAGATTTCTGTGTTAGTTAGCATCTGCCTACTGCGCTTGCAGCGCCACCACATTATGCCAAAGCCTCCAAGATTTCTCCTATAGAGTTTCTGACGGCATGGTGGGCACAGCAAAGCGAAGCTAACATACCACTGGAGCCATTTCGAGATGGTTGTATCTGGAGTTGCGCGAGTGTGTCGACCGATGTCTGTGTGAGTGAAAATTGTGACTGTTGCGCAGGAGCCCTAATTCGTGCGGAAGAGGTCACGTGCAGAGGTGGACAAGCCAAGCTCAAGTTCGTCTGAAATTCACCATATGAAGCCTGACCAGAGTCACTTTAAGCTCTGGCTTCCGAATGTCTATAAAAAAAAACAAACCTTTTGTACTTATAATACTTCTGCAATGATGCGTTTTGGTCTCCCGGTAGATTCGTCACGCTTAACGCAAAGCCGCGTGCAAAGTACATATCAACAAAACGTGCGCTGCAACCACAGCCATGAAAAGCGCAAGCTCGAACCATTCATCTCATGAAAATTGCTCCGATGCGTGTGCTCGGTCACCTGTGTTCCGTTTTGTTTGTGTGCTCTCAGCCTCATTGATTTGGCCGTTGCCATAGGCCGCTTGCTGACTACTTCATCGTCATGACTCTACAGCCTACACTGGAAGGGTTGGAAAGCCTGGTGGCCGAGATTCAGAGCGCCGGGGGCAAAGAGAATACCTTTGCTGTACACAAAAATGTCATTGCGGATGCATTGAACCCACTCAGCGCCTACCTAAGGCTGGCTCGTCCAGGAAGTAGTGGTGCTAGACCTTCGTTTCTATTGGAAAGCGCTGCTGCAGGCGAACACCTTAGCCGCTATACGTTTATTGGTACAAACCCTCGCAAAATGATAAGTACGGGCCCAAAGACAGAGAATGGTGGTGTTGATCCGCTCGTCTTGCTGGAAAAGGAGTTGGAAAACTATATCCCGGCTCAGCAACCGGAAAAACTTCCTCCATTTCGTGGAGGTGCCATTGGATACATTTCCTACGATTGTGTTCGGTATTTTGAGCCTAAGACAGCTCGTGACTTGAAGGACAATCTACATATTCCTGAAGCAGTACTATTGCTGTGCGATACCGTAGTGGCGTTTGACAACGTGTTCCAGCGGATCTATGTTATTCACAATATTCATGTGCCTGCTGGTACTTCGCTCTCGGAATTTGACTTCAAAACGGCATATGCGAATGCCGAAAAAAGCATTGGTGAAGCGGTGGATGCACTCATGGGCCCCGATTACACTGTCCCCCAGGGCCCCGTCAAGTACAATGATATGTACGTGTCAAATATCGGCCAGGCGGGCTATGAGAAGCACGTTACGGTTCTGAAGGAGCACATTGTAAAGGGCGACATTGTCCAAGCTGTTCCATCTCAGCGAATCTCGCACCCCACGGATTTGCAACCATTCAACATCTATAGACAACTGCGAACCATCAATCCCTCGCCGTACATGTTCTTTGTTGACATTTTGGATTTTCAAATCATCGGAGCTTCTCCAGAAATGCTTGTTAAGATCGAAAATGGCCGTGTGCTCACGCATCCAATTGCTGGTACTGTCAAGCGGGGCAAAACACCCGAGGAGGATGATGCCCTGGCTCAGCAGCTTCTACAAAGCGAGAAGGACCGTGCAGAACATGTGATGCTTGTTGATTTGGCGCGTAACGATGTGAATCGTGTTTCTGAGCCAACATCTAGCAGCGTGGATACGTTTATGACCGTTCAGCGTTTTTCCCACGTTTCACACCTCGTATCTCAGTGCAGCGGCGTTTTGCGGCCCGAGAAGACTCGATTCGATGCATTCCGCTCAATATTTCCCGCTGGGACTGTTTCGGGCGCGCCCAAGGTAAAAGCAATGGAACTTATTGCCGAACTCGAGGGCGAACGCCGTGGCGTCTATGCTGGTGCTGTGGGTCACTGGGGATACGCTAAGGACGATATGGATACCTGCATTGCGTTGCGTACTATGCTGTACAAAGATGGCACGGTATACCTCCAGGCAGGAGGAGGAATTGTCTATGATTCGGATCCCTACGAGGAGTACGTGGAGACCATTAATAAAATGCGGGCCAACAGGGTTTGTGTCGAGGAAGCGGAGCGGTACTGGGAGACTATGACGGGGTCCGAGTGAACCAGGCAAGAAACTCCAAAACAAATGTAAATAATAAATAACTTTCAAAGTTGTGAAATAGCCAAGCGTGCAAGACATTTTATTCGCCGGCCCGCGCAGTCGTACTTTCGGGCCCCTCCCAGCCGGGGGGCCACTTGGAACCCAGACCCTCCCACGCGTTTGCCAACATAGGTCCAACTTGCTGTTGAGCCGGCAATGGACAACGCAGAAGGCATCGAAGATGCCGCCATAGTCACAGATGAACAGATTCTTTATAGCGACCGGGACGAAGACCTCGACTCGTACATGCTGGACGGCGAGGTAAGCGCCGGAGAAGACCGCGGCAATGTCATTGAGATTGAGGGCGACGACCTGGTACCTAACGCAGACAACGCTATCGACGAAGATATTCCAACTGAAGACCTTTTGACTGAGAGCGTGGAGCCCACCGAGGCTTTTATGGCTGAGGATGGAACTTCAACTGAGCCCCTGGTTGCACAGCTTTCTGGTGGTGCACTTGCCACCGGCCCCACTACTCTTGGCCGAGTCAGCTCGAACCGCGCGGCAGAAACTGAAAGTGGTGACCTGTCCGACAAGCCGCACAATCTTGTAGAGACGGAACTGAGTGCTTATGAGTCTGGCGACGATGGTGATGCGGACAGTGTCGTCATCACCGAATTAGAGAAAGAAGGTTCGGAGCCGGCCGAGCAAAACGAAAATCTGGTTACGGCGCGCCCAGACCATATCTCTGAGGCTGAAGAGCCAATCAGCGGTCGGGAGCGCGATGAGGGTAGCTCTCCCGTTGATCTCACAATTTCTGTTGAGGACGACCAGGCTGGCGCAAGTAGGAGTGTGGGCCAAGCCGAAAACGTCACGGAGACAGAGCAAGCGGAGCCGACAATAGTTGTGATCGACGAAGCTGGAGATGTTGAAGAGCTTGGTGGGATAGGAGTATACAGAAATGGCGACGAGGGTGGCGAACTGGAGAGTGAAGACCTGGAGGACGCAGATGCGCGGTTGGCCGAGGCTGAAATACTGGAAGAGGAGGAAGAGGGAGACGACGACCAAGAAAGTAAAGACCAAATGGACGCAATCAATATGGCTAGTATGCTCGAATATCAAATGGACGAGACTGAGCGCCGCATTCAAGCTGCGGAGAGAGATCTGCGGACGAGGTTGGCTCGTTCAGATCAGTCGTCAAGGCCGGTTGCCAAAGGCGGCTCCGAATCCAATGCTGAGCTGGAACTCAGAAATTCGGGCAGAGCTGGCGATAGCGAGGATGATGGCGATTATCAAGGCAACGTGGCAGCAGCAGCCGGAGAGGAAAGCGATGCTGAAGCTGACCTCGAAGAATTAGCTCGCTCCAATGAGATCATATCTGGTATCCCCATCATCATAACCTTCCAGGGCCAGGAGTATTACCTGCTTGGCGGTGACAGTGCGCTGCTGAATGAGCTCCCTTCAAAATTTCTCACTCTCGAGGACCTGGTCGACATCATTCGGTCCAACGTCCCAGACGTCCCCAATGACCGCGAGCTCTTCCTCCGATTCCCGCAGCTGGACCTGCAACTGGGTGAAGACAATATTTACAGCCGAGAGGCCACGGTGGTGGATATGGTCGAGCTTCTTTCACTCGATAGGCGTAACGAGGAGCTGAAGATTGATCTCTCTCACGCTCCACGATTTATTTCTCGACTTAATGAATTGTTTGCTGAGCTTTCTGGAAGTGCAGGACCGCCGCCAAAGCGTCCCCGCGCCGATAGTGTTCCCAACGAGAGCCTGCCACAAGGGGAGCTTGCTGTGAAAGATTCCGACCAAATGGCAGAAGCCCAAGAATCTGCTGATGAGGGGAATAACTACGAATTGCAAGGGTAGGCTATCGGAGAGGAACGGCATCTCCAATAAGATACTGAAATAGCCCACGAAAAAGGTTGCCCTCAATGGATTCACTGGAATATCTCGTAGATGTCGTATATAGTATCATTAATTGATATTTAGCCGCTGTAGTAGTGGTCCGCGCTTAGTTCGTCTTTCGCTCCCAGTCTGGAGCCTCGAGCGGTCGACGGCTGCAACTACGAGATCGGGAGGGAGAAGCAGCTGAATAATCCAGTCTAATTTAAGGTCAGAGCCTGTTTCGCGCTAGCGCCAAACGACTCGAGCAAATTCTACCGAATTGATTCTAGTGGCCAGCAGTCTGGCTGATTTTCGCCGTGCCAGTGCCCAAGATCTTACAACCCGCCGCCGCGCCTGCGCGGCGGAAGGTGTATTTTGGTGTCAAGGCCCGCATCATCGTGGTCCTGGTAGGCTTGGTCTTTGCCATTCTGGCGCTTCTAACCGGCACATCCTACGCGATGAGCCGGAACGTGTTGCTGAGTATGCTTCGAAATAATTTGGATGCTACCACGCACATGAAACAGATCCAGGTCAATGAAGAGATGCAGCGCATGCTCTCCAGCGCGGTCCATTTGTCGCAGCTGCCCAGTGTTCAGTCGATTCTCGGCTCGCGAGGTGCCAACCCCAATCTCGATGAACAGGGAGCACTAATCCAGCAGTCCATGAACGAAAACTGGCTTGTCTCGGTAAATGCGTACTGGCCCGACGGCAGCGCGGCCTATTCAACGTGCCTTCCCGGCTACAACGATACTCAGCTGCCCAAGGATGTATTCCCCATCTATTATGATAACGGCGAAAACTCGACCGGTACAAAAGAGGTGTACTCACTGGGTGCGACAGCGGCTGGACCGCGTGTTCTACCGTTCAACAACAGCAAGGGGCATATTTTCAGCCTGACCGTGCTTGTGCGCGAGGCAGAACCCGTAACGAACTATATGGACCTGAACAATCTCAAAAACGGAGATGCCCGCTCATTGGGCTTCTTGACATGTATTTTTATGTGCGATGACATTAACGACTTGTTAGAGCGCTCGCCCAAAGACTCCCTGGCTTCAGGCGTCTCGACAGGCATCCTAGGAACTTTGGCGAACAAGCCCAATTTTCTTGTGCTGCTCTCTGGTGACTCTGCTCCCGCCGCACAGCTTGTTATGACTGAGGTGGGCCTCCCACAGAAAATGTGGCAGAGTCTCTCGGAGGGTAAACGCCCTGAGGCTCTACTGACGCCAGATGGCCTCGTATCTGGCCTGTCTTTTTCGTTTCTCAATATGTCCTACATTGTGATCGTATTCCAGACGCATAGCGGTGTTTTTGTCATGATCAATAGTCTGGCTCATACGTTGGCCATCGCGACCTGTTGCATTGCCGCAGGTGCGTTTGTGCTCATTGTTCTCATTACATTTCTGGGCGTGCGCCCCTTGGCAAAGCTGCAAAACGCCACCAAAAATCGGCATGTTTTGGAGCCCAGGGACTCGAAGGGGGGCAGTACACCCGCTGATGCGCATTCTGCAACAGACATACCCCGCTCTCCAAAATCACCAGAACTTGAAAGGCCATTGCCGAAGAGTTTTGGTGCTCTACAGACAGAAAAGCCTCTGCCGAACATTTCTGGGGCTGCAAAGACAGACAAGCCATTACCGAAAATTTCTGGTGCTCCGCAGACCGACAAGCCGCTGCCGAGCATTTCTGAAGCTTTGCAGACTGACAAGCCACTTCCAGTGATCGAAGATGCCTCGAGCATTAGTCCAACGGAAGAAAAGAAGCTCACGGATGACTCCACCAATTCGCATGGAAAAGGAACAAATCTTTGGAATAGACTCCGGACTTTGGCCCGGCGAACTCGCCCGACTTCTCGGCAATTGGGCGATCCACATTCGCTTTCAGAATCTCAGTTGAAGATCCCTTGTGATCAACGCGAAGCTGCCAGCGACACCTGTGTTTTCGAGGTGCCACCAAAAGTCACACTTTCCCGTACGCATTTGAGAGATGAGCTCGACAATATTACTATGAAATTTAATGGAATGTCGGAGGCTTTGCAAATTCAATACCGGATATTGGAAGACCGTGTTGAGAGCCGAAAGCGTGAAATCGGGGACGCCCGGAGAATGGCTGACGAGGCCAATGCCGCAAAGTCTCATTTCTTGGCTCGTGTCACGCATGAGCTCCGTACTCCCCTAAACGGGATTTTGGGTACAGCAACTCTTTGCATGGATGAGCCCAGCGTCCCCGAAATTCGGACTTCTCTCAAAACCGTTTTCAAGTGTGGTGAGCTGCTTTTACATCTTTTGACTGACCTACTTTCGTTCTCGCAGAACGAAGTTGATAATCTTGTATTGGAGGAACGCGAGTTCATGGTGAACGAGGTCACATCCCAGCTGGTTGCCATTTTCCGAGAACAGAGTGCGAGTGCCGGGGTCGACTTGAAGATTGAAGCTGACCCGAACTGTCAAGGCTTGATTATGTATGGCGATATCAATCGTATTCTCCAAGTGGTCTTCAATTTGATGTCAAACAGTTTGAAGTTCACGCCCAAGGGTGGTCGTGTATCCTTCAAGGTCCTTGCTGAGAGCTTAGGAAATGCTGATATGCGACAGGTTACCTTCAGTGTGAACGATACTGGGCCCGGTATTGCTCCTCATCTCCAGTCTCGTATCTTCGAAGCCTTTGTTCAAGGTGATATCAATACTAAGGTCCGTAAAGCGGGTGTGGGCTTGGGTCTGTCGATCTGCAGGCAGTTAGCCGAGAGAATGGGTGGTACAATCTCGCTCGATTCACAGCTTGGAGAAGGTTCTGAATTCAAGTTCTCAGTTCCTTTGAGGTACGTGAGCAGACGCAAGAGTACACACTCCCTCGATGAAAACGACAAGGACGAGTTTTGGCCCGAGTACGAATTGTGGAGTGCTGATACAATCCGTAAGCAAGCGGAGACAGATCTTGAATCTGGCACAAAGCTTATGCCCACGACGCCTGGTGCTGCTTCCACCTCTGGCAGCGAGAGTCAATATCCGTTTCCAAGTACGAGTGGCGAACCCCGCAGTGCTGGTGGCACTTCCAATGGTGGTCAGCTCTCGACCATACCGAGTGCTCAGAATAGCACTACAAATATTTCAAGTGGTGACAGTTCTGTCAATGCACCTTTCAGGACTCCCAAGTTTGCTCTGTCGACCCCCAAAGTATGGGGGTTGGACCAACGTCCAGAGATGCGCCGCGGCTTATCGACGGACGTCGTGACTCTGCCCGACATGCGAGTTCTAGTTACCGATGATAATAAAGTCAACCAGGAGGTCATGGTTCGCATGTTGAACCTTGAGGGCCTCAAAGATATTCAAGTCGCGAATGACGGTGCCGATGCTATCGAAAAGGTAAAGGAGGCCGCTAAAGAACAGCGGCCCTATGATATTATATTTATGGATGTGCAAATGCCAGTAATCGATGGGCGCAAGGCTACGAAAATCCTGCGTAGCGAGCATGACTTCACGGCGCCCATCGTTGCCGTGTCTGCGTTTGCCAACGATGACAATGTTCAGGAATGTCTGGAAGCTGGCATGTCAGTGTTTTTAGCCAAGCCACTGCGGCGGCCTTCGCTGCGTAAGCTGCTGCAGAATCTTGCGGCTATGTGATTATTTTAGTATTTATTTTTTTCAAATATCTTCCCGGGGTGACTTGGATGCCGGATGTGGTGCCCTGAAAGTGGATCAGAGCCCTTTGCCTGGCTATTTACCTGCTAGTTGTAGTTCGGCCTCTTGCACTAGCATTTTCGCATCCGCCAGGGCAGGGGGTTTCTCAGGGCTCGCTCGGCTGGCCAGCCTGGACGGCATAGTATAGTGTATTCCACCTCGTTCGCTGACAAACTGACCACCCTTCAAATCCATCACCATGAACTTTGGCGGACAGACGCCGACGATTGTCGTGCTCAAAGAGGGCACAGACACGTCGCAGGGCCGTGGACAAACTATCAGTAACATAAATGCTTGCATTGCTGTGAGTGATACACTTCGTCCTACCCTGGGACCCATGGGATCCGACGTTCTGATCGTGGACGGCAAAGGAAAAGCGACGATTTCCAACGACGGTGCGACGATCTTGGGCCTTTTAGACGTTGTACATCCGGCGGCTCGTATTGTTGTTGATATCTCGCGGTCTCAGGATGCTGAAGTCGGAGACGGCACGTCGTCCGTGACTATTTTGGCCGGCGAGCTTCTTAAGGAAGCCAAGGGCTTTGTCGAAGACAATGTGCCAGTGCAGACAATCATCAGAGGCTACCGCCGTGCTTTGCGTGAGGCTCTGAAATATATCAAGGAGATAGCTGTTGAGATCGATGTTTCGAGCGACGCGGAGCTCCAACGTACTGCTGCTACGGCAATGTCCTCAAAAATCGTCAGTCAGAATACCCCCTTCTTCACGAAGATGGTTGTGGACGCAGTGCGGGCCCTAGATCCAGATGACTTGGATGAGAAGCTGATTGGCATCAAGCAGATTCCTGGTGGTGCTATTGAGGATTCGCTGTTCATTAACGGCACGGCTTTCAAGAAGACTTTCTCTTACGCCGGTTTTGAGCAACAACCAAAGCAGTTCACCAATCCGCGGATTTTGTGTTTGGATGTCGAGCTTGAACTCAAGGCCGAAAAGGACAATGCCGAGGTCCGCGTCGAGAAGGTTAGTGATTATCAGGCCATTGTCGACGCCGAATGGAAAATTATTCTGGACAAGCTGGAAGCTATTGAAGCTACCGGAGCGCAGGTCGTGCTGTCCAAATTGCCCATAGGTGACCTGGCAACGCAGTTTTTTGCTGATCGTGACATATTCTGTGCAGGTCGGGTACCATCTGAAGATATGAACCGGGTGACGGCCGCTACAGGTGCACTTGTGCAGAGCACGGTGACAGACCTGCACGACGAGCACTTGGGCACCACTGCCAAGTTCGAAGAACGCCAGGTTGGTGGAGAGCGCTTCAATATATTCACGGGCGCTCCCAAAGCCCGGACCTGCACGCTCATTCTTCGTGGCGGGAGCGACCAGTTTATCTCGGAGGTTGAGCGCTCGCTGCACGATGCTATCATGGTTGTGAAGCGGACCATCAAGAATAACGTGATTGTTGCCGGAGGTGGAGCGGCTGAGATGGCCGTCTCGCGCTATCTGCGCGAATACAGCCGGACGATCAGTGGCAAGGAGCAGCTGATTATTGGCGCATTTGCTCGAGCACTTGAGGTGATTCCTCGCCAGCTGGCCGAGAATGCGGGCTTTGATAGTGTTGACCTGCTGAATGTGCTGCGCATGCGGCATTTCAAGGGCGAGAAGTGGGCCGGTGTAGATTTTCGCACTGGGTCGGTTGCCGACAACTTTGAGCGCCATGTGTGGGAGCCTGCTCTCATCAAGAGCAATGCTCTGGCTAGCGCTGCAGAAGCAGCCACGGTAATTCTGAGTGTGGACGAGACCGTCAAAAACGAGGAGTCGGCAGGCCCGCCTCAGGGGATGCCTGGTGGTGGCGGCATGCCCGGTGGCATGCCTGGGGGGATGCCAATGCCCCGCTGAAGTTGAAGGACTAGCACCTGCTTTGACTCCGGCTTGTCTCGACTGCGATGTGCTGAGCCGCCCGCACTGGTTCATCTAAAACACAAGCCTTTGATTCCGTACATACTCATATATAATGCACTGCTCTTATCTTTCCATGCTCCTTAATTGAGATGCAATCGCTGTCTCGAAACCGCAGCTTACTGCTTCGTGGACGAGGGCATGAAGACCGCTGAGCGCGACCGGTCGAGAATAACCCTAGCCCTGACAGTTCGATCCGCGGGCCCACGTGATGCGCCCGACCAACCATAAACCCGACATTTGCTTGACACTCTCCCGGCATGTACATCAAAGGGTCTGTGCGTCGCGGCATGACGACGTCGCTGTTCTACACCACCGCGGCTATCGCGGTGCTGACAGTCGCGGCGCCGCAGATTGTCGGTTGCCCTGCGCGCTCGCGCGGCGTGGATGCCGAGGCCGAGCACGACCACGACGACAGGTGGAACAAACGGGTCGTTGTCGAGCGGCGGTGAAAAACTCGGCCGCAGCGGCAGATTTGCATCTTATTTTATTTTTGGCCAGACTTGGCCTGCCAAACGGCATGGTAGCCCGGGCCGTCGCTGTGTATGCGATGGACGCGGCCCGGCGCGTGGCGCGCCTGGCCGCTACCAAGCAGTTTTTCGTCGGCGAAGAAAGAGGTCACTGCATCGCGAGCGCCACCACTGCCAACAAAAAAGAGCAAGAACACCAAAAGTTACAACAAGCAGGTCACCCCCTATACAAAAGCGAGCCGGCATTTTTTTGCACATATTGCCGGCCCCGCTCCTCCAATGGCAGCACGTGCCTACCATGTATATACATATAGCCTGATATACTCATCCGTCGCTTCGCGGCAGTTTTCTTTAAATACAGTTCCATGCAATTAGGCCTAGAAATGGCCGAGATATGATATGATATCCGTTGTTCATGTCGCCCAGACGCCTACGTATCCGTCCAGGCGGCCCTCCACGAGATAGCCGTCTTGCTGCCGTACGGCGACAACGTTCGCCGTCGGCTCCATCGTGCCCGCGCCCACTGTGTATTTTGTGTTGGCTGCGCGATCGATGACGTGAACAGAATTCTCGCCCGTGGCCACGAACACGCGCTTGTGGTCAAAGTGTACATCGAGCACGGGTGCAGCGTAGGCGTATGTGCTGACCACCGCGCCCCGGCGAAGGTCCCACACCCGGACAGAGCCATCGAAAGATCCACTCACAAGATGGACGTCGTCAAACTGGATCGCAGAAACGGGTGCAGTGTGTCCTCCGAGTTGGCGCTGTACCGTCCCCGTCCGCAGATCCCACAAGCGGACAACGCCGTCGGCCGTACCCGCTGCCAGCGCTGCGTCAAAGTTCTGGAGCGAGCCCACCGCGGATACGGTAGCAGCCGGCGGGAGTCTCAGTGGGGCCAGCAGTCGCGTCAGCCGTCCAGGCTCGGGGGAGCCCGACCAGGAGGTCGGTGCATCAGCCGCCCATAGGACGTCCAATGTCTGAATGCACTTTTGGCTCTCCAGGTCCCACTGGCGAATAGTGCGATCGTTGGAGCCGGACACCAGATGGTCGCCGTCAAGATGAACGGCCGTAACCGCACCAACATGGCCAGTGTACTCTCCGACCCCCTTGGAGCGCGGCAGGTCCCATAGCCGAAGTGAAGCATCCTGTGCGCCAGATACACAGTAGCCATCATCCATTTGCAGGCAGCGAACAATGCCATCGTGGCCCTCGAGATCAACAATGTGTTGACCGTTCGCGAGATCCCATACCTGGACCGTGGGCCCTGAGGCCACGATCAGAGTGCCAAAGGGTGCATCGAAATCGAGGGCGGCGAGCGAGCAGGGGCCGGTGTCTACGCCCGTGATTCCGTCGCCAGGCTGATAAAATGACTGCAGCGTCGATCTTGTACGTCGCCGATGTGAGCTTCGCCTGTGGCTCGAAACTACTCGGCTGGGGCTAGCCATAGCCGCCCCAGTGTGGGCAGACTCCGCGGGTTGGGTATCTGTGGATGCGGCAGCCGCGGCTGCGTCTGGATCGCGGGGTTTTGTGTTCTTGGGCCGGCGACGTCGAGTTTTCTGCTTATCACCATTCTGTGACTGAGGTGTGTTTGAGTCATGTTTGGGCGTGTCCAGGAGGCCAGCCTCGGAGTCGGGGCCTCCGCTCTTGGGGCTGCCGCCCGGGACGAGGGTCGCGTCGTCGCGAGGCGACGAGTCTGAATTAAACCAGTATCGCTCTGTGACCTTCTCGAGCTGCCGCTCGTCTTCCTCCACGCTGGCCACCTTGTCAAAGACTAACTGCCGCATGGCCTTCAGCTTGGCTATTTGTGCGTCAATATCCAGAATCTCTAGCGAGGCGCTTTCTTTCTTCACCAGGCATGCGTCCAGCGCTGCCGAAGCGTCGGCGGCACTCTCTGCGGCACAGCCGGCACGCGAGGCCTCGAAAACCTGGTACAAGGAGTAGCGCGAGCGCGCGGGCGGCAGATCCGCCAGCAGCTCGTCGGGGATCTCAGTCAGGACGCGGAAACGCGTGGTTTCGGACGCCAGGGAGCGATGCACCATTTCTGTCGGCGTGCGGCGCGTCTGGAAGCTGAACAGCCGGCGCGTGAACAGCGGTCTGGCCAGATCGCGCATGGTGTTCTGGTATGTTTGCGAGCCGAGCAAGTCTGCATACGAGTTGCTTGTGAGCGACTGGGCCGTGGCCATCGCGGTGGTGGATAGCCGCGTGAGGTTGTTGGAGGTGGCTGTGACCACCGACGAAAACGAGTCGTCCATTTGGCGCCGGCGGGTTGGCGGGTGGGCGGGTCTACTTGGTTTTGCAGCAGGAGAGAGCCGCCGCAGCCGGATGGCGAGTGAGTGCGGACGCAAGTTAGGGTAGTTTGTGTGGGGGAGAGGCTAACGAGTGCAGCTGCCGCTGGTGGGAGATACGAGATGCGGGTGGGTCAGGTGGTCTAGCGAGAGGGAGGTTGCTTATCGGCGAGGCACGGCGAGAGATGGGATGGGAGAGAGGCAGGTAAGGCAGAACGGGGTTTCTTACTGAAAGCTTGGGAGTCGGCCCTCCTTGGCCCAGGCAGATCAGCCCCGGTGAGCGGTAGCTTTAGCTTAGGCAGGCCTCCCCTTCTCTGTCCTCCTCCTCCCGCACTTCTCTCACCACCCACATATAGCAAGCGTCGCACGAGCCATTGACTATGCCGCAGCGGGTCATTGCTGTCTCCAACCGGCTCCCTGTGACCATCACTCACACACCGGCGACCGCGGACAAATATGAATACACCATGTCCTCCGGCGGGCTGGCGAGCGCGCTCTCGTCGCTGCCCCACTCCCACTCGCTCTGGCTCGGCTGGCCCGGCATCTCGATTTCCGAGCGCGACAAGCCCGGCGTGACCAAGACGCTGCACGACGACTTCCAGTGCGTGCCTGTGTTTTTAAGCGAGGAATTGGTCGATCACTATTACAACGGGTTCTCGAACTCCATCCTGTGGCCGCTGTTCCACTACCATCCGGGCGAAATGAATTTTGACGACGAGAGTTGGGAAGCTTACACTCTGGCTAACCGTCTCTTTGCCAAGGCATTGGCAGAGGTGTACCAGCCGGGCGATCTTATCTGGGTGCACGACTACCATCTGATGGTGCTGCCTGCCATGATCCGCGAGGAGCTCGCGGAACGCGGTTACGGCGACCACGTGGAGATTGCATTCTTCTTGCACACGCCGTTCCCCACATCCGAGATTTATCGCGTGCTCCCCGTGCGCCGTGAAGTTCTGCTCGGTGTCTTGCAGAGCGACCTCATCGGCTTCCACACTTACGATTATGTTCGCCATTTCTTGTCATCAGTTGACTCGGTACTAAGAGTGGAAACCACACCTGTCGGGGTTCAGTTCAAGGACAGGTTTGTCTCTGTGGGCGTATTCCCAATTGGCATAGATCCCGACCGTTTTCTCACCGGGCTTAGGGTCCCGGAGGTCATTGAGCGCATACAGGCCCTGCGCAAGCGGTTTGCCGGGATCAAGGTCGTCCTTGGCGTCGACCGCTTAGACTATATCAAGGGCCTTCCGCACAAGTTCAACGCGTTCAACATATTTCTCACCGAGCATCCAGAATGGATTGGGAAGGTGATCCTGGTCCAGGTCGCCGTGCCATCTCGCCAGGATGTGGAGGAGTACCAAAACTTGCGGGCCGTCATCAATGAACTGGTCGGCCGAATCAACGGCAAGTATGGCTCGGTGGAATTCACTCCTATACACTTTATGCACCGCAGCGTCGACTTTCACGAGTTGATCTGCCTGTACGCTATTTCCGACGTGTGCATCGTGAGTAGTACGCGCGATGGCATGAATCTTGTGGCCTACGAATATATTGCCTGCCAGAACGAAGGCCACGGCCAACTGATCTTGTCTGAGTTTGCCGGCGCCGCGCAGAGTTTAAACGGCTCCATCATTGTGAACCCCTGGAACATGGAAGAGATGTCGGGTGCATTCTATAAAGCACTGACCATGTCTGATGAGAAGCGCAAAGATAACCACGAGCTCCTGTTCAGGCATGTAAACAAGTTTACTACCAAATTCTGGGCGGAGAATATTGCGAAAGAAATGGAGCGTATTACGAAGGAACGAGACGAGGCGCAGCTCAAGCAAAAGGCAATTGCTCAATGATTGACTTTGTGCCTATGGCTAATGTGTTGTGCCTCTTCACCTGCCGTTTCCGGGTTGGCAGACAGACTCAACGACGCTAGCAAACAGGGCAAACCCTCGACCCTGTAGCCGCTGCAGCCTTATGCATGCATGTATGCATGTCGTTTGACTGTCGGGCAGTTTTGAGGCTGCGGCTCCCAGCGCTGGATTTCCCAGCGACTTATGTCTAACCGCGGAAAGATGAATCCTGCCGAAGAGAACCATATGCTGGTAGCACTGAAAGCCGCTAACGGGTTTCAATGGGAAGGATTTGACCTTGCCTACATGTTCCCGCCCGGCACAAACCTCAAGGACTTGGTCCGAAACGACCCTGGTTATGGTTCCACAAGCGGGCTTTTGTGGTTTCACATTCGGCGGGCAATCCTTTCAGTAATCCACTGGCTCATTCACTGTTATGCCACATTTCCGCATGTTCCTTTTAGTGTTGTAAGCAATTTGGCCAGGAAACTCATGGGTATGCAAAGGTCTCTTACGCGTTATCCTTCTCGAAGCGCACATCTTGAAGAGATTGCCGAGCTTGGTCCTAACGGGCCGACGCATGTGGCTCTTACGTTGACTTTGGACCAGGCGCCGGCGCCTACCGAGCCAGAAGAGCCCACTACGTACAAGCTGGCCACAGGTGAGATCAAAAGTCCTACAGCTGAGGAGATCAACGAGTATAAGCGTACGAAAGAGAGCGTAGCAGAACAAGCTCGTGCCGATGAGGAAGCTGCCGTTCATTCTCTAGCCAAGCAGGCCTCGGATGTAATATTGTGGGCAATGCTATCTGCATCCGTCAAGCGGCTAACCATTTTTGAGGCAACGGGAATTTTAGCGCAGTATGAGACTCTGTTCCAACACATGGTTCTCCAGAAGCTAGAAGAGCTTCCCGAAGCTGCGCAGCGAACGGCATCGTCCAGGTTTTCTTGGCAGCCGTCGTCGGAAGACTCTCCAGAGTTGGCGATAGTATTTGCGAGTAACCGGCCCGGAAAGGAGCGGCACCCAGGTAGTGAGAGCGTCTCGAAAGAATCGATGAGCAGCGAGGAGAGCAAGAGGTTCAATATGAATCGCTTGATAGGGAGCGACGAGGGCCCTGACCTATTCATCGCTCTGGCTGGGTCATCCGGAGGCTTCCCTATGGGGGCCCTGATGGATGCACTAGTGTTCGCGCCGCGTCGCCGCCAGCTCCTTTCCGACGCGCGACCCCAGCTTTTGGAGTGGATTGAAGCGCTTAGGTTCTTCCAGTATGTTCACACGCAAGAGGTCGCCAAGCAGCAGGCATCGAAAAAGCGTTATCGGCGCTCTGGTTTCGCGTTGCCTGCTGATGTGTTACCTGCGATCGCCATTCCAGAAGCGTAAAGAATGTTGACATCCACTCACTGGCGTGTGAAACCAGTGCGATACGCTCTGAGCGTCCTGCTAAACTTTTCCAGCTATTTATGACTTAAAATTTTCTTTGCTGAGGGGTCGAAACTTATAGCCTCCCATCTTGGCAAGCTGCATCACGAAAGTAGCTACAATATTATATACAAGTTTTAATGTTACAGAGTGTTTTGTTTGGCCCGCTCAAAGCTGTTGCCAGCAGCAGCCGCAGCGGCGTCCTTTGCGTTCGAGTCAGGCAGCCGGCTGGGCAGCTTGCTGCTTGGAATGAGCCAAACATAAAAATCGTAGATCGTGAGCTGGCTTGTCACCCACATGTAGCTTGCCCAATTACTCAAATAAGCCCACCAGCACCGCGGGTTGTATACCGACCGGTGTTCCGCGCGAATCAGCTCGTTGCGCTCCTGGAAAACGGTTTTAGCGCAGTACTGGGCCATAATTAGGAATGAACGCACTACACCAAGCGGAGTCTCCAGTTTATCGTCCAGATACCGCGTGAGGTCGTTGGTCTTTAAAATGAGCAGTACAATCGGCGGCATCCGATTGAGGAGGCGGATAATATGACCGAGAAGGTGCTGCTCCTGGATAGTACGAGCCATATCGTCACGCTCGCTTTTCTGTCTGGCAGACACCACATTGGATGTGGCTGCTTCAATGGAGCGCCCGGTAATAGCAGCAGCAAACAAGTTGAACTCTTCATCGTCAACTTTAGCAAACTCCTTGGCATAGCGTCGCATCGAGTCTTTGTCGCCCGCAAGAAGTGCTAACCATAGGTGGGAGTAAGCGCGGCGAGTCTCGGTCGGTACGTATCGGTAGAGGCCATGATCATAAAGAATGATCTCAAAGTTTCGGTGAACACCCCGGCGGTGCCTCTCCTCAGGAGAGACCGATCGGATAGCAATGTTACCTGCGTGAGGGTCGCAGTGCATGCCAACGCCGGGGGTAAAGATCATGTTGTTGAATATGTGCGCAAAACAAGCCGACAGGTCTGCTCGATCTACACCGATCTCATCCAGGTACTTGAGATCGTCAGGCCTGCCACCCGAGACGAACTCCATACACAAAATGCGCCGCTGTGCCCAGTAAACTTTGGGGACGCGTAGGGCCGTCTTCTCATAAAACGGTTCAAAGTACTCGCTGGTGTTGGTGGCGTTTCGGGCCTCCTCGCGAAAATCTAATTCGTTATACACAGACCTTTGGATTTCGTCTGAAAGCCACGTTAGGGGGTAATCCGGGAAAAAGTAGTCTAGCATGCCAAAAACATGCTTGATTAGGGCTACGTCCAAGGGAACGTAGGTCTTAAGCTCGGGGTGCTGGACTTTGACGGCAACGGCCTGACCGTCCAGCAGGCGGGCCCGGTGCACTTGCGCTAAAGAGGCCGTCCCCAGGGGCTCCTCGGCCAAGTAGGAGAATATTTGATCAAGTGGCTTGCCTTCATCACCCTCGATCAGAGCTTTGACGCTTGCAAATGAAGACACAGGCGCTTGGTCTTGCAAAGGTATCATGGTCTCCGTCCACTCATCGGGGAAGATATACGTCAGCGCGGCAATGTGCTGGCCGATCTTGATAAACAGGCCCTTGTTCCGCTCAATGGCATTACGAGCAATGTGTGCGGCTTTGAGGTGCGCGTCCGAGAACGCAGCCTCGCGCGATTCTACGTCGGGGTACTCTTTGTTCAGAACCCAGTAGTACGTCCACATGCACCGGAACAGCGCCTGCATAACTGTGGTAGTGCGCTGTGCCGCGTGACCAGCAAAATCAAGACCATCGTGAATTGCAGGCACTGTTTCAAATAGTGCAAAGCCACCAAGAAGTACGCCCGAAGCAATAGCGAGTTTTCGGCGACCAAAGCCGGGGAAGGAACCACGGTAGAAGCGCTGGCCACCATACCTGCTACTGCTATACGAGGAAATAGACCGCTGAGCCCCAATATCCAGTATCAGTGGTCTCCGCAGCTCTGCGCGGCCTATACTCGTTCGAACCCACGCTCGTCGAAACATTGGCTGTCGGCAAGTCAGACTGGGTTAGGTGAGTTCTGCCTCGGCACAAGGGTGTGAAAATCCGGGGTAGGAACAGCCCGTGGCCGTGCCCGTGCCGCTCATGGAACCTTTCAAAAGGAGGAGAACAAGGAGAAAGACAAAACAAAAAATTTACAAACGGAAATTAACATGCCTAATAAATAGCAAAACCTACATATAGACCACCGAATTATGCCATATCGCGAGCCAACTCCGCGGCAAAATCGCTGTCGTCATCGTCTCCCTCACTGCTAGCATTATCTGCAGCTTCAACAGCGATCGCAGCGATAGGCGCTACGTCCTTTTCATTGAGGGCGCCGGATACCTCAATTGTAGGTTGTCCATTTACTATGCTCGCCACTTTACTTCGTTGCGTGTCCGCCGGGGCGGCCGAATCTGAGTCAATGGTATCCGACCAGCGCCGTTTATTGCTACTGCCAGCAGTAGACTGATCGTCGTCTTTGAGGTCCTCCGTGTCCGAAACGTCGTGTGTTGTTCCTCCGTTCTTCATTTGTGCACTTGCGGGTTCTTCCAGGCCACTATTGTTGTTGTTATTGTCGTTGCCGTCGTCGTTGTCTTCCTTTTCGTCGTCATCGTCGCTTTCGGACGCAACGGCTTCACTATCTTCACTGCCCATCATTTCTCGCAGTTCTTCATCGACATCGTCCCAATCCATGCCTCCCCGGCTCAGAGAACGTACAAAGCTCTGAGCAATGTCATCCTCAGGCTCGTCATAATTGGCTGGTAAGTCGGAGTCGATCTCACTATCGCTACCGTCGCGACTCGCCGTAGCGCTCTCGCCGTCTACCGCTGGGCCACCGCCATTTTGTTGGCCATTTGCATTTTCGTCCTTGGTGCCCGAGCCATTTACAGGTTTTAGACCCTCCCTCGTGTCAATAATGCTGGTCCTGTGCCTATGATGTTGCTTCGGCATGATAGGATCGGTAACTTTGAGCGTGTACTTTTCTTCTGGAACTCGCTGCCAACTTTCGAGGCAGGCAAAAACCCACCCGGTTGAAACTACTTGCTTGCCAGCGCCAGCGCCCTGACGCGCCTTCATTGTACCACCCGAATCTGCAATAATGTGCGTAACGTTGGGGATAAATTCGGCAACCACCACTGCACCAAAGCTCCGCACCCACTGTACAATATCGGCCGAATCGAGCAGAGTTCCCAATGGGAAAATACCTGAAAAGAGAAATACACAGCCATCAAATACTTTCTCTTTCATTCGGGGCATGATGACACCAATATCCGGAACGTCATCAGTTTCTGAGTTCTTGAATGGCTGGTGGTTGTACTTATGGAGCTCCTTCTTGCGCCGCGCGGGAGGTAATGACAGCAGGAAATCATAGTCCTTATAGTATTGCGTGTACACGTTGGTGAGAATTCTGATGAGGTTGGTCAGTTCAGTGTCATTGTCTTGCAGCGGTTTGGGCGTGGCTGGATCAGCATCGGCCGACGTGGCGCTACTGTTACCATTGGGGGTGACCAAACCGTTTCTCTGAGGCAAATAGCCCGAATTGATATCTCCTGTGCCGGAAAAGAAATTGTATGGAAAGGCGCGTACTAAGTGCGGGTTCCATTGCCACACATCTCCACGGTCATCGATGATGGTCACCAACGAGGTAGTCACGGGGAACAAGCGCGATATATTTTTTTGCAGCATGCTCCCCGACTCTTCACGACCAAGAATCCGGTCAGCAAAATACTTGCCGTCAGGGTCAACCAGATTAGCGATTTCGCGAGCATATACCTTTGTCGCCATGGTGTAAATGTGCATTTCGAACTTTTCGTGCATTTTCTCGAGAAATTCGGCAAGACCTGGCCTGAGCTTCACATAATACCAGCAGTTGACAGGGCCGTCAGGCCGCATTTCCTTGAGCATGAAGCTCTTGACCTCTTTGACGGCCTCGTGATTCGGGCTCTCCTTATCGTTGATCCACTTACCCACATTGGGATCGACTGCGGCGTGAATGATAGTTTGGTCCAGATCCACGACAAGAATCAATTTGCGGTCGTGCAGCAGCCGGGCGTTGCTGGACTGTTCGATTCTCGTGGCTTCGTCCAGCGAGACCGTCAAGCCAGAAGTATCGTGGGACATCGCAATAGGCGCCCGATCCGAATCGTTGTAGCCCATATAGTCGGCATCGTTGACCGGATTGCCACAGACGGCGCAGAGGCCCCCATACTGGACGGGGTGGTTGCAGGGCTCGGCGATACGCAAAACCGGCGTGGAGCTGTCGTTGATTCGGTCGCCAACCTGCACGAGGAAGTCTGAGACATGCCCGGCCAGCGGGGATTCAAAGGTGGCGTAAAATTCCTTGGTCACCATCGGCGCCTCGTCTCCCTCGTCCGGATCTGGCACGCCCTCGGCCACTTCGTTCCAGTACTTGTACTGCAGCAGGGCGTCATGCTTGCGGACGGTCGCGCCGCTGTCTGCAAGCACGCTGGTTATTTCCACGGGGTACATGAGGGACTGCGGCAGCCGCACGTCCTGCGGGCGTGCTAGCGGGCCATCCATAGTGCTACACGACCAGTCTCAGCGGTCTCCAGCGAAATATATACCGTGGAAGGGTTGTCAGGTGTCTTTTATATGCACGTCCTGGGATTGGGATGCCGGGGCTGCGGGTGGGTTATGGGGTTGATCTCTGGCGACGGACGGGCACTGCTGGGGCAAGATGCATTTGAGCTCGCAGCCCGTCACGTGCCTGCATGGCCTCGAGCTGGCGGCCGGCCCAGGTGCAGCACTGGGCGGGAGGCGGCTTGCATAGCCGGTGCTGGGTTGCTGCGAACCAAGTAGCCTCTGCATGGGGAGTGGACCTTTGCACTTCATTGCCCATGTGGCTCGTGAGCTGAGGAATATTAGCTGCTTATGCTACGTCATATAAGTGCTCGAAGCGATGAGCTGAGTACGGCTAGCGCAGCGTGGCTGCTTAGCCATTGCTTGCTTGATCAGCGCCGATGCAGACGCACGCACCCAAGCGTGAATCTGGACTAGTATAATCAGAACGGGAGGCTACCAAGTGAGCACACACGCTCTGGAAGAGCCGCCGGTTTCGATCGTCGCGTTTGTCCTCGTTCGCGTTATCGTCAACAGTAGCAGATTGCGGCAACGCATCCTGCACCTCTGTGCGTCCTCGCCCTTACCCGCCGCATACACTAGCCGATGAAGTCTCAATAATTAAATTTGTACAATGGGCCCGTAAACACTAGGCATGCGTGCCCAGAAGGCTCGTAAGGGCTGCGTCAAACTGTGCTCCAAGCTCCGGATTGCCGAGCGTATCGCGCTGCGTGTCCGCCTTGCTGCCCGACCCATCTGTGTGGCTTCTCTGCCCGCTGCCTGGACCAGAGCTATTTGATGATTGTCCTTCTAGCGCGTCGGATTGCCCGGGCGGCGCTATGTGTTTATGGGCCAGGGCCTCTATATCGAGCTTTGGCCGGCTGGAGGCCTTAGACCGCTGTTTGGCGTGGGGCTTCTTTCCCAGGGAGATCTTGAGCGAGAGGCCCTTGGGCTTTTCGCTCGGCGGGGGAGAGCTTTCGGACGGCTTGAGTTTTAACTTGAGAGCCGGAATTTTGATCTGTACGGGACTGAGACGGTTACTGTCTTCGCCTGGGCCCTGCTCGGTTCCTGACAAGGCGCCTTCACCGTGATCAACCACAGTAGACTCGGAGTTTGCCCCAAGGCCCCGATTAAACTCGCTGCTTCCCGCAGACTCTGTTTTGGGGGAGACTGCCTCGTCCCTAAGAGTATCACTGCCGGGCTGCTGCTCAGGGTCGCCGTCAACCACCGTGATGTATGAAGGCTGCGCGGCGTCTTCAGAGGGCAGAGGCTGCGCGGGCAAGTTCAGCTGACCAGCAGCCGGTGCCGGGCGCTTCTGTGGATAGTCTGAAGCGTATGTAGACAAATCGATGGCGGACGCTGAGTTGCTGCTCCCTAGGAGTCGCTGCAGCGCCTTTTCAGCAAGGCGGCCCTCTTCCACGAGCTCCTCGCGCAGGTGCCGCAGATCTGTGATTTTATTGTTATACTTCGGCGTCGCCCGATACGTGTGGTCAGGAGGTAGCTGCGGCATCCACGCTGGCGCGTATGCTGGAAGTGTGTGCCGGGCGGGCACGATCTTTTGGACTTGGAGCACCTGGCTATCGAAGAACGGCGAGGCGGCCGGCAGAATGGCCTCAAGTTCCGGGTCGAATCTGAGCGCGTTGAGACTCTCCACGTGCGGCGACCGGAGCTTTAGCTCGTCCTCGAGCTCAAAAGGGTTCAGGTTGTGCATGGTGAAGAGCAGGGAAAAGTCCTCGAGAGAGGGTTGCGTGCGCCGCTGCTCGGCCGCAAAGCCTGCCAGACCGGTGAAAAGCTCGTGCATCCGCTGCTCAGCAAGCATCAGGATGTATTCGAAGGCTGCGCCGTTGGCGCTGACGCCGTGCGAGCCGACGATCGCGGCAACGCACCGGCGGAAAATCATGTTCATGTAGTCCTGGTGCTGGGATACGACCTGCGCCCCGGCCCGCGGCGTGATTGCCGCCGAGCCGGAGCCGTCCATGGAGACGTCGGTGTCCATGGCCCCCGTCAGATGTTGACGGCGTCAGGCTGGACCGCGACCCACTTTAGTCAGTCCATCCGCGCTTCCATCCTGGCTGCCTGGCTGCTACCTTGGGCTGGGTGGAGAGGTAAGATCAAGGTTTGGGCTCGGGCTTGGGCGTTGGCTGGGTGGGCTCTCTTCTTTCTTTCGGCCGACGACGCTAAATAAAATTATTTTGTATTATCCACCAGGGATCCCCGGAAGCCGCGCATGAGCACCGTTGCCGAGGTGGTGGAGGCGCTTCAGGCCGAGGCCGCGAAGCACAAAAAACTTGCCGGCGCCGTCTACGTCGGCGTGGCGCTCACCGAAAACCCCGTCAAGGACCGCCAGTACCATCCCGTGCTGGTCCCGCTGCCGCACAAGACCCGGCGCACGGACGACGTCGTGACATGCCTGGTGGTCAAGGATCCCCAGAGCAAAGTTGCCGCCGAGGTTCAGGCGTCAGAGGCCACGCGGCTGCTGTTCGACGAGGTCATTGGCGTGGGCAAGCTCCGCCGACGACTGCGCTCGAAAAAGGCCGTCGACGAGTTTTCCAAGTCGTTCACACACGTCTTCGTCCAAGACAAGGTGAGCCAGCCGCTGCGGGAGGTGCTGGGCGCACATTTCTACAAAACCTCGCGCCAGCTGCCGATTGTGGTCACGCTGGGCGCCGACAAGTTCGACCCGCGGGTGGTGCGTTACCAGGCCCGGATCGCGCTCAAGAGCACCCAGCTCGTGCTGCGCCCGGCGCCGTTCGCGTCGCTGCTGGTGGGTCACACCCAGATGGACTCGGGCAGGCTGGCGGACAACGTGGCCGCGGCGGCCGAACACATCCAGAAGCAGTTCCCTGCTGCCAAACTCCACATCAAGTCGCCCGAATCTATGGCCCTGCCGCTGCCGCTGCCATAGCTGGGCTGCCGGCCAGCCGGTCCGTCTGTCCTTCCGTTTGTTCGCTCGTCCATCCGTCCGTCCGTCCGTCCAGTCGGCCACCCTGCCACGTGACCTGACCCGCGTGCCTACTTTAGTTCCCAGCCCCTGCCGGTTCTGTCTCCCGCTACCTCCATCATAAGCGCACTTGGCGCACAGACACTATTACCCACCCCGTGCTTTGAATGGTGTCGGTCAAGCGCATCAAGGGCGTGTCGGTTTCGCGGCCCATACAGTATGGCAATGTCGCGGCGCCGCTGGAGCTCAAGGACCGCAAGCGGGACACGCCCGCGGAGCATACGCACAAATGGACCGTGTTTGTCCGCGATCCGGCTGGCAAGGACGACCTCAGCTACGTGATCAAGAAGGTTGTGTTCAAGCTGCACGACACGTATCCCAATGCGATGCGGACCGTCGAGAAGCCGCCGTACGAGGTGTCCGAGACGGGCTGGGGTGAGTTCGAAATCGCCATCCGTATCTTCTTTGTGCAGGCCGCCACGGAAAAGAACATTGTCATGTACCATCACCTGAAGCTGCATCCCTACGGCGCGGACGCGACCGACCCGCCGAAGCCGCAGCCCGTGCAGAGCATCCTGTACGACGAGGTCGTCTTCGCGGAGCCCACGGAGGCTATGTTCGAGGTGCTGACGTCGCGGGCCGGCGCCCTGTTGCCCGTCAAGCCGGACCCGCCGCTGCTACCGTTTTCGCAGCAAACAGAGCACGAGGAGCTCGACCGGCTGGCGGCAGGGCTCGACACGGTGTACACGCAGGTGCAGAAGGCCAAGGACCGCATTGCCGAGCTGGAAAAGGAAAAGGCGGCGTTAGAGGCGTTGAAGCAAGAGGCTGCCTGATTGCTTGTCTACCAGATCGATTGATTTATTGTTTGGTTTTTCTTTTTTTTTTTTGTTTTTTTTCTCGGGCCGCCATATTTAAATACTGTAAAATAGAGCTATGATTGCATTGCGAAGTGAAATTATTTGATGTATTGTTATGGCTCGTTCTGGTCTCGCTGCTTCCACCCTCTATAGAACCCCTTGCCCCCAAAAAGATTCGTATCGCGCAGCTCCACCACCACCGCCGCCGCCTCTGGACAATGCCCGACCTCGACCGGTACCTGCCGTCTCGGGGCTTTTACCTGGCACTCGGGCTGGAGGGTAGCGCGAATAAGCTCGGCGCTGGCGTCGTGAAGCACTTCCGAGGGGCGCTCGACCAGGACAACCGGGCCGAGGTGCTGTCGAACGTCCGCGACACCTACGTCTCGCCGCCGGGCGAGGGCTTCCTGCCGCGCGACACGGCCAAGCACCACCGCAACTGGGTCGTTCGTGTGATCAAGCAGGCGCTGGCCGAGGCCGGCGTGCGGGCCCCCGAGCTCGACGTCGTCGCCTTCACGCAGGGCCCCGGCATGGGCGCACCGCTGCACTCCGTCGTCGTCGCCGCCCGCACGTTTGCGCAGCTATACGATAAGCCGCTGATTGGCGTGAACCACTGCGTCGGTCACATCGAAATGGGCCGCGAGATCACTGGCGCCGAGAACCCTGTGGTGCTGTACGTGTCCGGCGGCAACACGCAGGTGATCGCCTACTCGTCCCAGCGGTATCGCATTTTCGGCGAGACGCTGGACATCGCCGTGGGCAATTGCCTCGACCGCTTTGCCCGGACACTCAAGATTTCCAACGACCCCAGCCCGGGCTACAACATCGAGCAGCTGGCCAAAAAGGGCAAGACCTATGTCCCGCTGCCTTACACTGTCAAGGGAATGGACCTGAGCATGAGCGGCATTTTGGCATTTATTGACGAGCTGGCCAAAGACATCGAAACGGGAAAGTACTCGCCCGAAGACTTGTGCTACTCACTCCAGGAAACCTTGTTTGCCATGCTGGTGGAAATCACCGAGAGAGCCATGGCCCACGTTGGCGCTCGCCAGGTGCTCATTGTGGGCGGGGTGGGTTCGAATGAGCGCCTGCAGCACATGATGGGCGTCATGGCGCGGGACCGCGGCGGCTCGGTGTACACCACTGACGAACGATTCTGCATAGATAACGGCATCATGATTGCCCACGCTGGCCTGCTGGCCTTTCGCATGGGCCAGCGCACCCGGATCGAGGAGTCTGTCTGCACCCAGCGCTTCCGCACAGACGAAGTACATGTGTCATGGCGTGAATAGCACTTCTTCACTGAGCCGCGACAACACGACGAGGCGCCAGTGCAATGAAATAAAAAAAAATATATATTATGTATAAGATGCGCATCTACTCAGCCACCTATTGGCTGGCCGGTAGACTTCGGCCAAAACGATTTTAAAGCTCGTCGTGCACTGCCTCGGCTTCGTGTTCGAGTGGGGCGCCTGTAACATAAGTCAGGGGGACCTCAATGACGCCATCAGGAAGCGTGTCACCCCCAGTGGTTTGTTCAGGCGCCTCGAACACAAAAGTCGAGACTACTACCTCGTCGCCGTCCGAAGCAGGCTGCGTGAGCTCAGCTGCTTGACCGGCCGTCCCAGTAGTCTCAGAAACAGTGGCTGTCCCGAGGATGGCAGAGGGCCCAACGCTCGAGCCGGGAGCCGCTCCTTTGGGCACGAGCCACGCGAGTACCCCAAAAGACCGGGCGAGCGTCCAGAAAATCAGCCGCACGGGCAGAGCCAGTATGCGCCGGTAGATCACCCATGCCAGCACGGCCGCCAAAAACGAGAGCGACGCCATCATATATCGTCTGTCCTGTGCGTCAGCAGCGTCCAGAATTTGCACGAGTCGTTTGGATCCGTTCAGCAGCAGATCCATGGCCGAGTACTTGTTACTCAGGTCAGCTAGTGATCTGCTGGACGTGTCAAGCTCCTCTATATTAAGCTCGCCCTTGATGATTTCGCCCTGGGCCATCTGGTGGAGCCGCCGGAGCGACGAGGAGATGCTTTCGGAGGTCGTGATGACCTGGTCGTCGTACGTCCCCGAGGACGACCTTTCTGTGAGCGTCCGGCCCGCAAACAGGTCGGCATGCTGCTCAGCGGCCGTCTTGGGCGGCTGGAACAGCGCGACACGGTCGGAGGCCCACCGCTTGGACCGTTGCTCGCGCGCCTGAGTCTGTGCCCGCCGGAGCCTGCGCCGGGCCAGCGTGGCCTTTTCTGCGTGCTCCTCGGCCCGGAACAGCGGGTTGTACTTCTGCAGGCGAATTGAGTTTTCGAACTGCGCGAGCTCGCCGCGGATGGCGTCCGCTCGCACCTTTGCCTCGGCCTCGGAGCCGTCATACCGCGACAGGCCGTCAATCTGCTCCAAAATGGTCTCGAAGTCCTCGTCAACAGCACTGTATCCCGGAGACGTGCTAGCATTTAGGGTGGCTGGGGCTGCCATTGTGCGCTTGCGACGTGATAGGTGCTGGCGCTGCGAGCCGAACAGACTATTCAAGTATCCACAGCGCTAGCCTGACAGCTGCTGTACGGGCGGAGATTACAGTAGTCAGCCGGGGTGGGAGCTGGGCAGACTGGTAAGGGCAGAACACCATCAGCCTATCTTCTATCGTCTGCGAGTAGTTTTGGACTGGACGCCCGCATGGTTGTGCCAGGCAAACAGCCTCAGTCCAATATGGAACACACATTGTAAGTAGCTCCCGCCCGGTTCTTGGGACCCCCAAAGAACTCTTGTACTAACCCTGATCTCTCCAAGTTCCCTTCGAGGACGCCAAGCAGGCCGGTATAGCCCTGCGCTCGCTCGCTCCAGACCCGGAGGTCCGGCCGCAGGAGTTTTCCAAAACACTGGCCACGGAGGGCCGCAGCCTTGTGGTCGAATTCCGGGCAACGACCGACCGCACTCTTCGTGTGGGCGTGAACGGCTTCATGGACAGCCTGGGCACCGTGGTCGAGTGCCTGGACGGGTTGGGACCGTCGTGACCTACAGAGCTGCCGCGAAGCGCGCGCGCCCACGCTTTCTCTCTACACCATGCTGGACGAGCGCTTGGCTGAATGCAGAAGCAAGTGTGCCCACATCACGGACATTTGTCGAGATATCGGCAGTGCTACCAATGGCGCGCGCCCGATCGTCCATTACTCGCACCCTGACTTTGAACTGATTTCTGCCAGTGCCCTTGAGCCTGCCCTGCAGGACGCCATGTCGGATGATCCGCGCCTTGTTTCGGCCCAGTTGTATGAGGCCATTGACAAATATGATCTGGAGGAGTACCGTGGCGCGGTAGACTGCCTCATGGCCGAGTTTTACCACCGCGAAGACGAGAAAATGGCCCGGCTGCTGCGGTTAGAAGCCGATCTGCGCGGCGATTCTGTGTACACGTACGACTCTGCAAATGCCCGAATTGCCGAGCTCGACACCGAGCTACGTGAGCTGGAGCTCCAGCACAGCTGAGATTCTGTGCCAGTGTGGCTTCTGCCTGCGCTGAGATATCTGGACCACGTACAAGCCACCATCAGTGATGAGCCTAGCCATGAATAACGGCCCTCGTTAAGCTGTTTCCTCTTAAATTAATTTAAAACTCCATCCCGATGTTCGAGCCCGGAGATCCTATGAACGAGTAGTTTACATACACCACGCCGAACAGGGCGGAGCTTGGAGAGCCCATTCCGGCGGCTGGACCACCTCGTCTTCGCAGCCAAGCGAATATGCACACAGTTGCAATTAGCGAGGTTTAAAGTACAGCTGGACCCGTGCCTGGTTACATGGCCCCCACAGTGGATTCCAGACTGCGGGTGCCCTGGCGACAGTTATTGGCACAGCCTGTAACTACTGCAGCTACTGGAGAATTCACTGGATGCTTATTTGGTATATAACGAGAATACACCCCACTACTAGTTAACCCACCTATTTAGTAGCAGTTCTTGGTACTTCTCTGCCACAGGCTCCATGCTAGAATCGCGTGGAGAACGGCCAGCTACCAAAGGTGTCACACCCTCCAAATGCACCCTCCCACGGCTGGGCGCGTCAGACCCACGCACACCCACGAAGTTTCGGACACAGCTGGGTAGACCAAAACCTGGGACAGCCCTGACTAACCTGCACATGCTCCAGCTAGACTTCAGCTACGGGAACTGCTCGCTGGGCGACGCCCTCGTGGATTTGGCGGTGCGCTTCGTGCTGAACGTGCCATCGCAGGATCTCGAGTCCGCGGAGCGCCTATTTTTTCAAATCGAAGAGGCGCACTGGTTCTACGAAGACTTTGTCAGGGTCGCCAACAGAAAACTGCCCACGTTCCGGTTCAAACACTTTGTGGAGCAGCTGTTTGAGGCATGTCCGCTTCTCCACCAGTACAGCAAAGACCCGCTAGCCGCAATGAGCACGTTTCATGCCTACAAGAAGCACGTCCCAGTTCGTGGCGGCATCATGCTTGACAGCGATATGACCAGCGCCGTGCTGGTTCGGGCGTGGAAGAGTAACACCTGGGGGTTCCCCAAGGGCAAAATCAATAAGGAAGAGTCCGACATCGACTGTGCTGTGCGCGAAGTGCTCGAGGAAACGGGTTTCGACATGCGGCCGTACACCAAAGAAGATGACTATATCGAGATTGACCGCAAGGGCAAAAACATTCGGCTCTATCTTGCGCGTAACGTCCCTAAGGACGCGGAATTTGAAACACGAACCCGCAAAGAGATCAGCCAAATTCAATGGAAGAACTTCAAGATGCTGCCGGTGTTCAACCGCAAGGTCTCCTCTGTCGCATACTCGTCTACCATCCCCTTCCTTGTGGTGTTACAGAAAATTATCAACGACTCAAAGGCAAATGTGGCATCATTATCTTCGCAGGAGACAGCAGCGCTTCAGAACGTTTTGGGTGACCCGCAATCCTCTCTCGAGGTAACGAACGATGAGCAAGCAGCCAAGAGACTTCTGTCTCTTCTCCAACCTGCCAGGCCACTGCCCATCGCTAATCAAGAGTCTGAAATTCCGCTGTGGGCGAATCCATCAGCTGTGCCGACGATTCCAGGATCCCAGCAGGTTGCACAGTCGGGCGGCAACAGCCGCGACAGGCAAATTTTGCTTGATTTGATCCATCAAGGTGCCGCTCATAGCAATCAAGACCAGGTGGAAAGCGCCCAAGGGATTTTGGGCCTATTGCATAATAAAATTGCTGCCCACGAGCCGCCGTCGTCTACTGCTACAAATGTGACGGTTGATGTACAGAATAATCTACCGAAAGTCAGCGCTGCAGAGCAACCCAAATTGCCTACTGGCGCGGCTCTCGAGTCTCTTGTCTCTAGCCGAAAGTCCAAGAAATCCAACGAGGGAAAGAGTCTTTTGTCATTACTGAAAGGCGACATTTCTGGGGATGCCCAAAGCAATCAGAATTTGCCCGAGCGTCCGGGCCCCTCAGATTCCTCTTATCTCCTGGGCCTTCTACATCAACAGGTTCCTGGCCGTACTAGACCAGAGAGTGGGTCTGGACACACTAAGTCTGATAGCCCGGAGTCTGGGGTCTCGGCAGGCAATAGACTACTATCACTTCTTGGAAGCTCTGGGAACAATGTTGTCAAAGCGCCTGATATTCGAAAAGAGGAAGAGCCAGTGCCAAGTAATAGCCTGATGCATCTCCTTCGTGGAGAAGAACCTGCACCTGCAAGAAACGCCCTTATGGACTTATTAGGCGTCGCTGGTCAGCCCGAGGATGGCAAGGTAGAGCATCGAAAACCTGACGATATCGCTAATGGAGCTGATAGCATCTCAAGTTCAGCAAAAACGCAGGATTTGACAATCAATTCAATTTCCTCTAGCAATGATGCTCCACCATCTGCATCTCCTGCAAACACATATGAATTGCATGAAGAACCTTCAAACGAAACTGGATCTCGAAATCTTATGGACTTGTTGAAACCCCGTCATCCTGAATTCAAGCAAGACAAGAAGCACGCAGTCAAAGCAGAGGGCATACTGCCAACGTCAGTGCCCGTGGCAAATAGTTTGATGGATTTGCTGCGGCCTCCAGTAGATACCGAGAGTAGCAGTTCTCAAACTGCAAATGGACAAAGTAATAGTCTTCTCGACTTGTTGACTCAGGAATCCAAGAGTGACGGCCGATCTGCTGGCCGCTCTAGTCCTCCACCTCCCCCCGAGAAGGGTGACGACTCATTAACCAGCGTGTCAAACCCTACTTCAAACCCCACGCAGTTTCGTAGGGGTAATAGCTCTGACAATAGCCAGATAAAGTCAGAAGGACCTAGGCCCGCAGTCGAGCCGGCGGTCAAGCCAGGAAGCCCTGCTTCAAAGGAGAATGTGCCCCTTGGCACAGGGAAACCACCCAGAGCGTCAAAGCGTGAGAAGCGCAAGTCCCCAAGTCCCTCCAAAAATAAAGATACAACCCTCGCAACCCCAGATTCGCAAGAGTCCTCTAAGAATTTCAAGCTATTTGATCTTCTTCAAGGAAAGGTCTTGGCTAGCGACTCCTCTGAACCATCCCCCGCTGGGCCGGCTGTTGCAGTGTCTGGAGAGTCTGGCCGTGATTCAACTGAAAGCAGTGAGGCACCGAGAATCTCACTTCTCAGCCTTCTGGAATCCTCGGCCGCTCCACCAAATACCTTGCATTTGTCACCTGAGCCAAAACCAGAACCGTATCCGCATGAATCAGACTCGCAGGACCTATCCGAGCCTCTGCAGTCAGCTAAACCTCCGGCTCAGCCGTTAATGAGCTTTGTGCAGCCAAATGATGATCTGTCAACCGAGACATTGGCTGGATCCGGTGATTCCAAACGTGATGAGCACTCTCAGCGTAGCGTCTCCACATCGCAAGCAGCAGACCTACACAATTACCCAAGCGAAGAATCCTTATTGGCTCACCTACTAAGATAAGTTCAAGCGATCTAGACTATCAGCTCTATAATTCAAGCTGTAGGACATTATGGAATTATTTCCTTCCCATCGACGAAAAAATAGCGGTGGGGCTATATTTGTGTTACGTGCGCGGCTCAGGCCACTGACGCGGCTATTGATGTCGGGCGATCTGCAGCATATGATTTCTTGTCCTCTAGGCCCGGGTCTGAAACGAAAGTCGAGAAGAAATGCAGGCCTGATTCAGGGGTAATTATTACAAGAGTCAATACATGCGGCGCATCGGACAAACAATAATGCCCCAGTGATTGCAAACTTGATGAAGTGCAGGCTCTAGGCGCCTACAGCTCCATAATTTTCAGTAGCCGAGTGACCAGCGGTCCACGCTGGCCAATTGTACCTCATCCTGCATGCCGCGGGCGGGTCATGCATGGGGCCATGCAGGCAAATGCGTTCGCATGATATCACGCTACAGGACGCAGGCGGGGGCGCGACAGCCACGTAGTTTGGCTAGTTGTGCCGGTGTCAAGCTGCTAGTATTTGGTTCTCATGAATGAGCTTGTTTGAGCCTAGTTGCTCCGTTTACGGCAGATCCTCAAAGGCGTTCTCGATCACAGTCTACGGAGCCATGGGGCGATCTGCTCTCGTGCTTGCGTAGGGCCGGCTAGCACTCTGCAGCTAGCAAGTGCTGGTGACCAGCTAGGGGGCATTCGACTTATCTTGGCTGGCTGGCGTCCCGTGAAATTACGTCGGCCGAGGGAGGGCTGTTTCGTGCGAAATCCTGAGTCGCAAAGTCTTAGTTCAGTTTTAGAAACTTTTTTTTCATTTCCTAATGTTTATGGAGGGCATATTTTGGAAAGAAAAGAGGCGTTTGTCGAAAAAAACTTTTTTTTTTCTATGGCGGGTTGCCCTGTCAATGTCACAGGCAATTCTGGCGCCGTCTCACTACCTGCATTGACGATCTGCTCGGCCCCGTGTGGGTCGGCAAAGCAATTATAGCGCGCTGCAACGCTGCCATTGCCAGGCCACCCCGGCTGCAGCGTAATCCCCGGGACAATTGACATTTGAACCCCAGCCCCTATGCGTACGAATATAGCAGCCACTTGGCGGTCAAAGAACACATAAAACAAGTATGGGACTCGTGATATCTAAAACAGCTAGCTGGGGCCACAAAACATGAATACACTATTTGTGTTATATCAGCCCCACTGCGCATAAAGTCTTCGCGGTAGTCCGCGGATCCGAGCATGGCTAGCATGATGGCGTAGTGTGGTGGCCCAGGGCCGCGGAGCGTTCCGGCGACGATCACCTCAACGTCGGGGCGTCGAAATTAAAATGTATCCGCCATATGATGCCGCGCTCGCCAGCAACGGCGTTATCTCTATCGCCGTTGGCTTTAATGGACTGATAGTCAAAATCGGGCACGCATGCTGGCCATGCATATGGGAATTGCCCACCGCTTGCCGCGCGAGGCCTTCGAGCACGAGATTCTGGGCCTTCTACATAGATGGATATTCCAGAAAATGGGCAGTCCACGCACGCTCTCTATTTGATAGGCGCCTTCGTACTACCACCACTTTGGGTGGGCAAGAACTATCTGCCAAACAATGGCGCTCAGCTGTAGCGATTGCATCATGCGCTTTTGCTGTCACTCCCGGATGTACGCCGCAGCCGTCGTGACATATTAGCTGCTGCGGTAACTCTCGGATTATCTCACGTTGGCATGGTAACGCAGGGGGAGGGGGGGCTCAAAGATGGCGTGGGCTAGGGGGACTTGGCAGCTGTGTGGAGCGGGGAGCGAGGACGCGCACGTGGCCCCATAAGATGGCGCAACGAGGTCGCAATGATACGTAGACTATTGTATTTATGGAATGTAGTTGGATATTTGGACGTGGAAATTGTGTTGCATACGCCTGTGCATATGTGGACGGCGATACCTGCGGAGCAATTGGCCCACGGTCTCAGGTCTCTGAATAATTTTCGGCGACTCGCAGCACGCCGAGTTCCAGCCGCTTTTAGTCACGCTCAACTCAACCCTACATACATACCTTGGCCGGCTGGCTTAGAGATCTGGCTGGCCACCGAGCCAGAGAGGCAGTGACATCGACGTAATTCCGCATGTGACGCTCGAAATCGCCGCGGTTGCTGTGTCGTGTGCTCGCACCGGCCGTCTCGAATAAGTCTTACCGGCCACCCTCCCCATTTTCCAGAGCCCATCCCAGGAGTCATGATATTCGGGGTTACCTTGCCTCCACCTAACCCCCTCCACTTCTCCTCACTTGCAATTTAATGCACGACCCCACTGCTTTGCCATATGGCAGCGAGGGCCGGCATCTCAACCCACCTAACCCCCCGCCTCTCCAGGGTACCTACACCTCCATCGGGAACGGAAAACCCAGGTCAAATTCGACGGCTGCATGCAAACTGCAAAATCTGCAGAGGGGCGCATATATCTGCATGAGACATGCAGCTCCGAAGTCCAATTTGCTCCTGCACTGCGAAAGCCCTCCTGGATATCGAGATACAAAACTGGATAGTACCGCAGATCCGCGTTAGACCTCTCTTGTCACACCTTCACCTCCCGTTTCTCGCTCGGCCCTTGTGTCGAGACGAGACTCTATTCGACCCCTTGACTGGTGGTGGATACCTGGCCAGGTTCGTGCATTAGAAGTGGAAAGACTCGGACAGTCTAGCCTTTTTTTTCTGCTTGTGCTGGCATTTGAGCACTCGACAACAAATCAGCCAACCCTTTGGTCTAAAACTGGTTGTTTTGGTCCATTTTTGCTGGAAGTCTTACTTTTTCCGGAGCCTCGCTTGAGCTTGATAGATTCGCTTGCCAATTGCGCTCTAGGTTCCTTAGAGATCTTCCTGCAGAAACACTAGAGTCTTCTCAAAACAATATAAAAACACTTTGAACTGCTCGACCAAGCCGTGAACTCTGCTAGTTGACGTTAGAAAGTATCCAGTCTGCTATTTTTGTGGACTGTTTCCTCCCTACTTTTCTTTTTTTTTTTTTTCCATTCTCGATTCCGTTCTTACCCGCTCCTTGGCTCTTCGGCTAAGAAACTGCATTTCCAGCAACTGGCTATTATTTTTCTGGAGAATTTACTCTAGTCTCTCGCAGCAGTGAGATATACCTGAGCATTGCGTGTGTACTCTTGACTGAGACCAACCAAAATCGCGTACTTTCCAGAAGGAGCCACCGCCCGCATTCATTGCATCTCAAACTTCACACCATGGCACCTTACTTCGCCCATATTTCCAGCCAACACAAAATGCCAAATTCTCCGATAGAGCAGGCAGCTACTAGCAACATTGAGGAACTTTTCGACGACATTTTCGAGACCCTGCGGGCTCAGGAGCCTTTGAAGATGCCGAACATAACCATGATGGACAGCCAACCGGAAATCCAGTGGTCTATGCGCCCGCGCTTGCTCCGTTTCATGATGGAAGCTCAGACTGCTTTCAGATTGTCTCAAAATACCTTTGCTTTGGCGGTCGTCATCATGGACCGGTACACGTCCAAGCGCGTGGTCTACAATCGCCACTATCAGCTAGTGGGCTGCGTTTCTCTCTGGATAGCTGCCAAGTTTTTCAGCAGCAAGCACAAGGTTCCGCCTATCACCGACCTTGCCTATCTGTGCGCAAATACTTTCAGCAACACAATGTTCCGTGAAATGGAATTACACATGATGACTTCACTAGACTGGGACGTTGGCGCTCCTACCTCGATTGAGTTCGTTGATCTTATGATGGAGCGCCTGCACCACGTTCTCGGGGTGGCGGAGCTTTCAGACAAAAGTTTGCATACCGCCGTTGCGGAGCATATCACCGAGTGCGGCCTGTTTGACCGCAGGGTATTGGGGTACCCGCCCAGCATTGTCGCTGCAAGCGCTATCGAACTCAGTTGCATGGTCATGGACTCCTCTAACGGCCACCAACGTCCGCCAGTCAAAATTCCCGGCAGCAGTAGGGCGTGCGTCGATGCTCTGGTCGAGGCAATTCCGGCGGCTCAGAACTACATCGTGGATCGTCAGGGCCAATACCGCTACAACGTTACCTCGATGGTAAGCTGTTTCATTGGCCTGGGCCGTGTATTCGAGCTGTACAATCTGGAGAGCTCGACCAAGTCTCCACTTGGCACTCCGCAGAGGAGCCGGCACAACAGCGTCACCGCTACTACGGTTGCGTGTCTGACGCCTGGAGCGTCAGACTCTGAGGATGGCTCGTCGTCCTACGTCTCTCGCAGCTACGCGCCCGAAAAGTACTACGATCGAGCCCTGGCCTACGGGGGCCTGCCGCAGCATGCGTTCCCTCCGACGCCCGAGGATGAACTCCGTCCTCCGAATGCACACTACGAGATACTCTAATTATTATTCCTAGTACTGCACGCTGGGGTTAGCCGGCGACAGGATGTAATTTTCCGACTAGGCATTAATGAACATTTTCCACATTCTCGGTAAAGGCGGCGAGGTCGCGAACTTTGAACAAAATTGGAGCCAAGCAGCCCCGAAGCCCGCTGGCGCTGGGGTGCCCCCACATGCATGCCCTTGCCTTCCAACTTGGCTGCTCCTCAGCTGATCGCGCCATGTTTCATCGTCTCACAGAGCTTCATGCCTCCCCCTCGCGTGCATGTACGGGCGGTGTTTCACCAGGATCATACCAGGATCATGCGAAGCATCGCCAGGATTTGCCAAAGAAACAGAATGGAGATCAGACCACCGCGGAGTTGGCAAGATCCAGCGCGGCGTGCACCCGAGCACTGCACGTGGGTCCAAGACCTGAGAACTCCCGAAGGACGATCTCCGTCGGGGGTGCATGCCCTATATCATCGTGCAGGACGTATGCACAATATTTTGCCGAACACGTGATGCCAAGTGGGAGGACCCTGCCGAGCACCTGCAAATTCATCGGAAGCTGCTTGCGAATTAATGAGGGCTGGAACGTGCCCAAAATAAATGCGCTGGCCCCAAAATATTTCCCTACATGTATAGCGGTTGCTCTGGACCTCCAATTGCGTGAGCCGGTGCCCACCGTCGGCATATGAACCAGCCCTCAGCCAATATGCAGAAGGGAGGGCGCTCATGCAAGAACATCTTGATGAGGCCGAACTAAGCGGGTTCTTCGTCAGCCCTCCTCCCCTCAAGAAGCGTGCATGCCGTTCTGAGGAAATGAGCTGGCCCCGGGCATCCTCGATCGTTTGCCGCGAGAAAGAGGTGATACCCGGACCTATGCGACGGGTCGTCAGCCAAAATTACGGAGCGTGTCGTTCACCAATTGCCCACCATGAACTCATTAGCGCAAGTTGCCATGCCGTACGAACCCCAACGCACTACTAACCCGTGCCCTCCGACTGGGCCCCATGGCGAGTGCCCTGCCCAACCCTGCCGCTGTGTAAGACCGGTCGACAGCCCTATTCCAAATATGCCACGACAAGCCATGCATGATTTGACCTTGCCTGGCCGTCTGCGGGTGAGAGGGGAAGCTGTAAGAGCTGGGGGCGGGGTCGCTAACACGAGTCCTGGGGCTGTGGGATACTAATCGATCTCCAGAGAGCCGTATTCAGAAATGAAATAATTTTGCACACAATAAATACGATTTGTTAGCCAGCAGCTGGTGCTGAGAGCAACCCTATGCGCCGCCTCAGGGTGGAAACGTGAGCTGCACGACGCCGCCTGCCGGGCTGCAAGGAGCACTTTGTCGTCAGGGTGATGACAACAAGCCGCATACGGCGACGGTCCCCACTTTGAAAGTGGAGGTGACCTTAACAAGTGGCCTTAACAAGGCGGGACAGGCGGTTGTCCAGAAAACAATACAGGCAGCACCGGCCATAATTTTCTAGAGTGGGGTCGTGGACGCAATGCGATGCTGTGGCTGCGCCCGTTGGCTGGCCGAAGCGTTGGACCCCGATGCGAAGTAATGGCCAGGAGCCGGGCCCACCCCCCTCTCCCTCCCTGCTGGGAAATCAGAGATCTCATGCGTCATGAGACATCCTGCGAAGAAAACCAGGCAAGTACCAACCCCGCATGAGTCTGCATGAATCGCTTGCCTTGGCCTGGGGAAAAGGTCGGCACGCCACGCCGTATTACTGTTGCTGTGGTATGCGGGCGGGCCACTATCGCTGATGGCTGACGTTTGCCACGGTTTAGCTTGTGCGAGCCAGCGCAGTGCAGTGGCCACGCTTCGAGCCGATCCAGCCAAATGGCGGCTGCTGAAATTCAGGGGACTTGCCAGATTGCGCAATTGCTGGCAGGGTCTCTCACGGGTTTCTCTTCTCCCACAGAGAGGGCTGGGGAAGGATACTCGCAGGAGGTGCGCTCGATCCCACCTTGGTCAGAAGGGAGATACGCGCATCGAAAGAATGGGGAGAAGTAAAGGTATCTTCGCAAGTGAAGCTAAGCTCGCGCGCAGCGTGCGACGAGCCTGGGTGGGCTTCCCACCGTACCGTGGTGAGAAATTGTGGCACCCTACTGGCGAGAATCACACGTGATCTGGCCGTCATGTGACACGATTGGGGGGCCTCGCTCTATGGGTGCGTTTGTGCCTGCAGGTGAAAGTTTCGTCCTGGGGGCAGGTGGGGGGGCTCGATCGATCGATCAACCGCGGCCAAACGAGACAGGGCTAAACGGGGCAGGGCTAAACGGGGACGGGGACGAATGATAGGAAGAGCAAAAACAAAAAACGCAGGGCGGGCACGGCAAGCAGAAACCTATGCCACACCAAAGCAGGTAGCCCAGCCGCCAGGTGTGCGATTGCGGCGGGTGGACGTGGGTTGACGGGCTAGCAGGGCTCCAATTCCGAAAGATGGGAAAGAATGTGCTGCGTTCTTCGACCAATTGATCAACGAAGTCTGCTATGAGGGAAAATCGATATATTGTTCTATTCCGAGGACTATTTCGTGACGCTCGCTGCTGCACCGCTGCCTGATATTGCCAAGCAGCAGCTGCTGCACCCCGAAATCTGTAACCCGGGCTGCGTGCCCCTCTTGCGCGCCCTACTACGTCAGGGTTTGAGCTCTGCCTACATCTGCTCACCATGTTGATGACTACTGGCATAGGCAATGCTAGATTGGATCCTCCTGGTGCCCCGTCCACTTAGAGAGCAGCAGGCACCTTCCGGGGCTCTTGAGCAGCCCAGAGTATGAAATGATTAAACTAAAACCACACCCCCCTCGCTGCCGAGCCACAACTAGACAAGCGGTGCCTCACCTGGGCGCCCCAGCTGCGCTGCAAGGTTGCCCGCTCACCCGCCCCCGCCCATCGAGGGTTTCTCATCTTGGGCACCAGGGGTGCGGCCGGGACCTACATGAGTGAGAGTGAGCTGACCTATACCCACATGCAGAAAGGCTGGGAAAAGGGGACTGATTCAGGACGTTGAGCTCAGCAGCAAAGATTACGATGCTGGAGCGAGTTAGGTTGCGATAAATGGAGAGGCGGCGGAGATCCGGCAATTAGCACGACCCTAGCTGCCAAAATAACTTCACGCCAGCTCAAAAATAATTGGCAGCTCACATTTCTGACTATAACTTTTTTTTTTTTTTTTTTTTTGTTTGTTTTTTTGTTTTTCCAAAAGTTGCTCTCCGCTAGGTACTGGTGAGTGTTCGGCCCATGGCAGGCTCGGGGAGTGGGGTCCACATGGGCTCAGGGTGCGACTGCGTGTCGCGGTTCAGGGCGTTACCCTGCATTTCTGGCCCGTGGAGGCAGTAATCTCCAAGACCTGGGCTAGGGCCGCCTGCATGGCGATTGCTGGCAGTTTGTAGCGTGCTTCCTGCCTGCTGCTGCCGCTGCTGCTACTGCTGCTGCTGCTGCTGCCGCTGCTGCCGCCGCCGTCACGTGTCCCAGAAGATGCAGCAGGTGAGTTTTGCCTGCCCACGGGTTGGAGGCAGCAGGGTAGAGGAGAATGTGATCCTGCAAGAGGTGGCTTGCAGAGCAAGAAGGCCAGCGTGTGCTAACGGAATCAGCTCTTTGCGATAGCGGACAGGGCCGGGCAAAATAAATTGAAATAAGCACGACGCAGCCATTGCGGCAATTCTCGCAAAATGGCGAGCATAAAAGCAAACTTTGGCGACTCGTTGGCGGACGGGGCCAGCGAACCCCCCGGCTATTTTCGGGCCTAGGCGCTTTCCCTTTGCTGGCACACCCTCGCCCAAGGCACACCCTGCATACGTGCGTAGCAGGAGGGGCACAGGCGTTGTAGATCAGCCTGCATGAAGGCGGCCAATCAGCGGTGCTGCGCGTACATGCGAGCCGTGGTGAATAAGCTGGCCTGCATATGAGTTAATTTTTTTAAGCACATACAAGTAGTGCGAGCACGCAGGCAGACCAGGTTGCCAGATTGTGAGTCTACTGTTTTCGCGTTTAAACAATTAAGTTTTCTCTTTATGACTGGAACACGGCGCAAATCCTCTGCCGGCGCTAAGAAGCAAACGGAGGTCCCCGCTGTGCCGGCGCAGTCTCAAGACGCTCCAAATGACGTCGCTGCCAGTGCCACTACGCAGGCCCAGGGCCTGCCTTCCAAGGATGACGAGAACCAGGTGCTGATTGACCTGTGCGTGGATGTGCTCCGCAAGATTGCCCCACAGGGCATGACCACCAAGGAAATGAGCCCGGCGCTGGACGCTGCGGGCAAGGCCGTAGGAGGCTTTTCGGGCATTTCCTCGTCCATTCTTTCCTCCAAACTCAACTCGTTTTTCAGACGTCTCCACAGCGACAATCCCAAACCAACCCCTGCCCAGCTCCAAGTGCTACCACTTACTCGCGAGGTGAGCAGTGAAGCACCCCGCCGGCTCGTGTACTTCTACACTCCGGTTGGAACTGGCACTTTGAGAACAGCCAGCGTTGCCCAGGATCCCTCGGCGGACGCCCTGTTACCGGAGACCGCCGTGCGTACGGCCGCGAGCAGCCATGACGAAGCCGAGCATGAGTCCAATGAGGGGCTCACCAATGCTAGCAACGTCCTCGACGAGCCGGCCCCCGTTGCTGGTGCTGCCCCGGAGGCCAAGGAGGAGGAGCCTGGTGCCCCTGATCCTGTGTCTGCGGACGAGCCTGAGACCAGGACAGTGGCTGAACCTGAGGGTGAAGTAGTCAGCACCACCCATGGGGTGACAAATACATATGACGGAGAGTCCGGGGCTGAGGCTGGTCCTGAGCCTGAGACTCTGCTGGAGGTTAACGAGGCTGAAGCGGTCGGCCTGTCGGACAATCAGGTTGGGCTCAGCCTGAAAGATGCTGGTTCCCCAGGGGCAATGGCGGATGAGCCCGCCGTGCTCGCCGAGGGCCCCGGTGCCGCCGAGGCCCTTGTAAACGCTGCGCCCACGTCCAGCGGCTCGGCCAGTGACTCGGGCGTCTTCAATGAAGCCAGTGGCGAGCTGCCAACGACCGCCACCGAGATTAGTGCTTTGTTGGTCGAGGATCCTGCAGCGATTGCGGACGCGAAGACGCCAGCAGGAGATGCTTCGTCGGCGCCCGGGCTGGAGCATGTCTCTGCGGCCTCGACTCGCTCACCCGCGTCGCCCGTGACGGCGGTGTCGACACCGGAACCCAAGGTTACTCGTTTTGCGGTGTACCCGAAACACCGGGCCCCCACGCCGCCAGCAGACGAGCCGCCAGCTAAGCGGCGGGCCTCCGAACCCAATGCAAAACATCGGGTCCACCATCACGGGCATCATCACGGGCATGGGCACGGCCATGGCCGACGGCTCAGCGGAGGCAAGGTCAACCTGTACTACGACGACATCGACGTTGCCGTCGTTTCGCCTAAGCTTGCAGCGACAGAGCCCATGCCACTACCCAAGTGGGGACTGGATCTCGATCTGGAAAAAGAGATGGGCGGCGACTACGATTCGCCAGAGTCTATGAGCCCGGACGAGCTCGAGGCGATGGTGTTTTGAAGTCGCCTCCCCTTCCCCGCGCGGGCGGCGTTTGGCGTTGACGCTGGCGTCGGCGCGCTCTCGCTCTGTTGCCCTTTGGTAGCTAGCTACTTCTAGTTTCTATTTATTGTGTACATACTGTGCTATACCTGGTGCCGAAGGGTGTGCCGACGCACTGGCTGCTCAGGAGTAGTAGCCCGGGTGGAGAAACTCGAGCTTGGCCAGCGCCTCGGGCTCGCGCGCCTCGGGCTTGGTCATGGCGAAGGAAACGGAGCCCTTGAGGCCGCCCAGGAACGTGTCGTCCGCACCAAGCTTCTCGGCCAGCGGCGACACGAACGCGGAGGCAATGCGCTCGGCGTTGGCCCCGTTTGCCTTGACGTGGCCCAGCACGGCCTCAACGGTCACGGCCTCCTCGTTCTCGCGCCACGCGTCGTAGTCGGTAGACATGCAGATCATCTGATAGGGGATCTCGGCCTCGCGGGCCAGCTTGGCCTCGGGGATCACGCTCATGTTGATCACGGAACCGCCCCACGAGCGGTACAGTCGCGACTCGGCCCGCGTCGAGAACGCAGGGCCCTCCATGCAGATGACGGTAAGGTCCTTGTCCTTTGTCGGGACGTGCAGCTTGGCGTCCTCGAGGGCGGGCCCGCCGGCGGCGGCGATAAAGTCGCGCAGCTCGGCGTCGAACGGGTCGCCAAAGCCGGCATGCGCAACAATGCCCTGGCCAAAGAACGTCGACGGCCGGATGCCTTTGGTGCGGTCGATGATCTGGCTGGGCAGCACAAAGTCGCGCGGGCGGATCTCAGCCTGCAGCGAGCCCACGGCCGAAAAGGCCACGATGGCGCGCACACCGAGCTTCTTGAGCGCGGCCACGTTGGCCAGCGCGGGCACCTCGCTCGGCGAAAACTGGTGGTGCAGCCCGTGGCGGGCCAGAAACGCCACGTGCGAGCCGCCGGCCGTCTTGGCCACGGTGATGGGGCTGGACGGCGCGCCCCACGGCGTCTGCACCGTCAGCTCGGCCACGGGCTCCAGGCCATCGAGCTTGTACAGCCCCGTGCCGCCAATGATGGCCAGGTGCACAGGCTGGTCGAAAGTCGTGGGCAAACTCATCCTGCTTGAGCGCTTCTTGCGGTGGTGTGGAGAAGGCCGGGCCCGCAGCTGGGCTGGGCGCTGCTGGGCTGGGTGCGGATGCGGCAGGTGGGCGCTCCTGGCTGCCGCCGCCGCCGCCGCTGCCACTGCTGCCGTGACTAAACCGCGCAGCGGGCGTGGCCCACGTGTAGCGCCGGGGCCACTCACAAGCGAGGCGCCAAACATCGCAATCACGCAATGGCCCGTTGCCGCAAGTCTGAAGCACAAGTGCTTTTAGGAGCCTGCTGACAGCAGGAGGTCGTGGTGAGTTGGTGGTGGGCGGTTGGTGTGGGCAATTGGTGTGGGCCCCCCGCGCGCGACTAAGGCAAGCCCACGCGACAAGGCTAACACTGCCAGTGCCAGTGCCAGTCCCAGCCTTGGGGGAGGAAGGGCCGGCCGCGGGCGCCGGGCTGTGGGGCCCAGCACGCGACGAGCTACCGAAAGAGCGTGTTCGACGGGTGAACCCGAGAAGTAAACAAATATAGTCGACAAAATCAAGTAGAAGATGAAAGGCGAAAACAAAAAAAAAAAAAAAAAAAAAAACAGAAAAAGAACAAGAAAAGGAAATCAAGCATAGATGTTCCAGACCAAAGTATGGCTACGGATAATTAGGTCGTGAGAGTGCCCGCACTTACTTCACAAGGAGCTAGGCGGCCGGCGCCTCCAGCTTTTTGTACTCTTCAATCACGCTGCGCACCACCTCGCGCGAGTTCTCAAACTCGTCCAGCGAGTGCTCGAACATGGGCTGCTTTTTGTACTGGTCCATGAATGCCTCGCGGCGGCGCAGGCGGTCAAACTGGTCGAGCGTGCGCTGAAACAGGCTGGTCACGCCCGTGTGGTTGGCCAACATCAGCCCGCTCAGCCGCGTGGGCGAGTCCGCGTAGGGCGAGCGGCGGGCCAGCGCCAGCTGCAGCGACGCAGGTGCGCCGGGGCGAAACGTCGCCAGCTGCCGCTCACGGATGCGCAACAGGGACTTGTGGATGTCAACCGGATCCAGCTCGCCCTGGATGATGTTGAGCAAGCTGAGGTAGCAAGCAGTCTTGGTTTGGCTGGCGGACACCATGCGGTTCTTAGGCTGCAACAGACGCCGGATAATGTCGAGCACCGTGGTGCGCCGCACAAACTTGGCTGCCTCGGGCGTAGTGGTGAACGGCGTGTATGCCGTCATGAGAAAGTGGCACTCGGGAATCGGCACCAGAGACGCCATGATGGATGTCATATCGTTGTAGAGGTAACCGGGGTAGCGCAGCGTCGCTGTGGCGGCACTCATAACGGTAGAAACGAGTTGGTTGGTCTGCTCGAGCGTGGGCGACGTCACGTTGAGAGTGTCGGCGGCGATGCGCATGAGCGCGCCGTTGTCGAGCACGACCACGGCGTCGGCATACAGCGCCAGGCGCTTGAGCGCGAGCACGCTGTTGTACGGCTGGACCACCACGTCCGAAACCTCGCCGGACGCCGGGAACACCGAATATGTCTGGATGAGTTTCTTGGGGAAGTGGTCGTTGATGCGCTCAAGCAGCACGGAGCCCAGCCCCGAACCCGTGCCGCCGCCAATGGAGTGCAGCATCATGAAGCCCTCGAGCGAGTCCGAGCCGTCGGCCTCGCGGTCCAACATGTCCATGATATCCTCCATGACGCGCTCGCCGGCGTGATAGCCTGCGGCCCAGTTGTTGCCGGCGCCGCCGCCCGCGCGGCCTATGAAGATGTTTTCGGGGTTGTACATCTTGCCGTGCGACCCGGCCTGGATGGCGTTGATCACGCGCGGCTCGAGATCAATCATGACCGTGCGCGGGATGTAGCGCGTGTCGTCGCTCTGGTAGAAAAAGACGTCCTTGCGGTCGCGACCGGGCACCACCGACGGCTCAAGCGTGCCGTCGGCCGAAATACCATGCTCGAGGCACAGCTGCCGCCAGAACGAGTCGCCGACCTGGTTCCCGCACTGGCCTATCTGGGCCGTGATAAGCTCTCGCGGCATTCGCGCGGTTTCGACGTGGCGCTGAGGTAAGACGTGTTCCGCTCGCCAACACGCGCAGCTGGCCCAGGGCACGCACACACACACACACACACACGCCTGGCCGCCAGCCTGCAAGCCGGCCAGCTCAAGCCGCACACAGCCATGCCCTGGGAGAACTGGGCTGGGCTGGGCTGCAAAGCAGCGGCGCCGTCCAGTACACACCGCCATGTCACAACTTCCGAGCGCGCAGGCTTCGGCCGCAGCGTCATCTGTGCCGGCGTCGGCCGCAGCCCAGCCGGGCTTGCAAGTTCTGGCCGTGGCGTACCATGCTGTCTATTCTGTGTTTGCGCTGTTGTTTGTAGGCTTCCTGTTTGTTGCTGCAACTGCCATGAAGGCCGTGCAGCTGGCGCTGGCGCCAGTCAGCTCGGCAGTGGGGTACATCTTTGGCACGGGCACGCGCAACTGGGGCTAGCTTAGCAGCACCCGATTGTGGCGGTGGAAAACACGGCCCGTGGGAGCTTAGCCGAAAGTATCCCGTAATAACCGCCGACTTAACCTGCTCGCAGGCCCAAGCCATCGGCGCCTGCCAAACTGGCCGCCGATCTGGGCGCCCGGAAACCGCCCTAACCGCACCGGCTTCCCCTGGTCCCATTCCATGCATGCCCAGGCTGCACCCCACACTCCGTCTGTATCCGATGATCTGGTCAAGAGCGTCCCGGTCTGTCGCATTTTCCAACCGTCTGCCTGGAGTCCGGATTCCCGCGCTGCTTGCGCGGGGTGCTGGGGCTCCTAATTGTGTGCGCGCCTATTCGTCCGGCGGCGTGGAGCTCGAGGAGCTGCGCACGGCCGCCGAACAGTTTTGTCAGGCCGAGGTGCCCGAAGAGCTGGCTGCCGCGACCGACTCCAAAAACGCCTTCCCCAACGACTTGTGGAAAAAGCTTGGCGACGCCGGCCTGCTCGGAATTACCGCCCCGCCAGAGCACGGCGGGCTCGGGCTCGGCTACTCGCACCATGCCGTCGTGCTGGAGGAGCTGAGCCGCGCATCGGGATCTATCGGCCTCTCCTACGCCGCCCATTCGCAGCTGTGCGTAAACCAGCTTACACTTCACGGAACCAAGGACCAGCAGGCCAAGTACCTGCCGCAGCTGATCGCCGGCACTCAGATCGGCGCGCTGGCCATGTCCGAGCCCAACGCCGGCTCGGATGTGGTGAGCATGAAAACAACGGCCAAAAGGGTCGACGGCGGCTGGTCTCTGTCCGGCACAAAAATGTGGATCACAAACGGGCCGGACGCGCATACGCTCGTTGTTTACGCAAAGACAGACGCGGCCGCTGGGTCGCGCGGCATCACCGCCTTCATCGTAGAGAGTAGCACGGCTGGTTTCTCAGTGTCGCGCAAGCTCGACAAGTTCGGTATGCGGGGCTCCAACACCGGCGAGCTTGTGTTTGATAACGTGTTCGTGCCTGACGAAAACGTGCTGGGCCAAGTCAACAAGGGGGTGTACGTGTTGATGGGCGGTCTCGACTACGAGCGTCTGGTTCTTGCCGCTGGTCCCGTTGGTCTCATGCGCCGGGCATTGGATGAAACGCTGCCCTATGTTAACCAGCGCACGCAATTCAATCAGCCCATCGGCAATTTCCAGCTCCTCCAGGGCAAGGTTGCGGATATGTACACCAAGTATGCATCTGCCAAAGCTTACCTGTATTCAGCAGCTGCGTCTGCCGACGCAGGTAACAAAGACACCAGAGACTGTGCAGCCGTGATTCTGTATGCTGCTGAACGGGCTACTGAAGTTGCCTTGGATGCCGTCCAGTGCCTGGGCGGCATGGGCTACGTCATGGAGACCGTACCGCAGCGACTCGTTCGAGATGCCAAACTTTACGAAATTGGTGCCGGAACTAGTGAGGTCCGCCGCATGGTCATCGGGCGTGCCCTCAACAAAGAGTTCCAGTAGTAAAACAAGGTTCCCAATGAGGCAACTCTTGTGCATACCGACGTGGGTCCCAGGCCGTTAAATCCCTTTCTGTATTCCAGATACAAACCTTGACGCGAATATTCATGCTGGGGCATTCTAATTTACTAATTCTACTTTATGAAAGGGCTTGTCCCGTTCTCTCCAAAACTATCCCGTTGCACACCTGGTAGCTAGCAACTACTCAATATGGAACTCGTACGGCCACACATCACATGCTTCGCCTGCCAACTGAGGCTCACAGTCTGATGCGAACTCAAACAGGCAACAATGCAGTCATGCCATCGGTATTACTCGCGCGGTCATATAATGCCGGAAAGTCCGCTTATTTCTCCAGAGAGCAAGCACGGCAGTAGATATGCATAATGTCGGTGCCGGTTCTCTCGCCGAATTCATCCCAGAGTAGTCGTAGATGCTGGCCCTCCTTTGTTCGAGGATCTGAAGATGAGGATGGCCCATCCATCAGCCCGCTGCCTCCTCCACTGAACTACAATGAGGACGCAATCCGAAACCTCTGGGCCGCCTCTGAACAACACCCCTATAAATTTGGCAATGCCGTGAGTACGAGTGAACTCTTTGCACGGTACAGCCTTCGCCGCCGCTCTAAGAGCATTTGGGAACCCCGGCTTGCCCAGTTAGGCAGTGGCACGGTTGATCCCGATTCTCAGGACTCTGTTCAAGGCTGCTACTCTACCACCGCCGGTCCTCTACCTGAGGAACATGCTCAGGGAGGCTCTGACATCCAGCGCTCGGTTCGCAGTCTGCCAGTGAACCTCCGAGCAGCTAGCTTTACCACACGACCTTGGCCGAGCGAAAGTTCCTCTTGGAACTCTAGCTTTGTTCCCAATGCATACGATGTCGAACGTGCAAAAGCAGATCGTTCCACTAGTTGGTCTACTCAAACATATGCTGAATGGAAAAAGGCATATGACGAGCTTTGCCGAGACTCGGTACCTTTAAGTAGATCGCATCAACATGATCGACGTTCTGACAGTGAGGGCGTTGTCAGTATTGGATGTGAGCTGTTCACATCGGTTCAGCATAGGGATGGAACGCCGCCAGAGCCGGAACTGACGCGAGAGATGATGATCAAACGTCTAATAGATGGCCGCCAAGAACAGTATCGTCGTATTTTCCTGCCGGGAAGGGGGTGGGTATCGAAGCTTCGGCTCCAGACGGAACTCGAGATCAGCGACGAAGAACTAGACAAACTAGTTGAAGAAACAAAAGAATCCCAGGACCAGCAACAGGAATGATCTGGCTTGCAATTCTACCTAAATTTTTGCGTCATCAATCAGTAGAACAATTTTGGAATCCTTGGCGAAGGTTGAAGTTCTCGTCAACCATAGAGTAGAGAGGACTGAATTTTTGTGCTTTAGCTTATTTGTTGAACATTTCCCCGAGTAATACGGCCCCAGTCAGGTTCCGCACATGCCAAATCTTACTATCGAACGAGAATGGCTCCCCTTTATGTCGCTAAACTTTAGCCCTTACCCTGGTTAAATGGGGGCCCGAGCTACCGGGCAGTGAGAAAGTGATTTATCGGCAAGAGTATTAATATTTTTGTCGATGCTTTAACGCTTGATATTGTGAAGTGCATTCTTGGATGTTTAAACTTGCGTGATCGATATATAGTTGACGAATGGGCCTGTGGATCAACCGACTATCTAGCGCTGCAATGCGTGATTAACATGCATAGAATCGTGAAAGCAAACCATGTATCATAAGTTCACATCTTAACGCAAATGAAAACTACAACTTAGTTCTGCAACAAGCAACATATTAATTGAATTTATTCATCAAAACGTTGAGAGACAAGACGGTTACGAACGCGATACTGCGTATCACCCTAGGGGGCCACTACGTTGGATACCTGCCGACCCAGTATATTTGCTGACAAACAAACGCGGGTCCGTCGCGTAGCTTTCAGAAGTCGCAAAGCACACACCGCATTCCACATGGGCGCCGACTCGGACCGGCTAAGCTTCCAACGGACCTTGTTAGCGCAGACCCCGATTGCTGGGCTGCCATTGAGTGTCTTTAGCTTTGGGGTCGACCTACCTCGGGCCTACCACACGAACATACCTCAGGATAGAGTTAGTGTCGAAGAGCTGCCAGAGGCATGCGATTTGGAGCAGTTCGTTTCAATAGCCGCAAAGCGCGGTTTGGACATCGAATTCGACACAGAGACGCGCCCGACCTGGTTCGTTGATGAAAATGAGGAGATCGAGAGTGCTGACGGCCCCAAAGCTGCTTTGGCTGGAGTGAGGGCAGCCTTGTTCGACCGCGTAGCCGGCACGGAGCAGTCCTGCAGAAGCAGAGACAAGACTTTAGAATTAACCGAGCTACCTAGCTCTCAAGTCCTGGCTTCGGATACTTCCGAGCCTGTGGACGACGCGAGCTCTCAGACCAGCTTTCCTAGTAGCCAGCCTGATTCATCGGGAGCCCTGGTCTTCAGCCCTTTGGGCAGCGGGTTACAGAAGAAAAATCTGTTTTTGGACCGGCATCGGAAGAACTACAGAAAGTCCTGCGAGCGCTTTCTTGCACATCCCACCTCAAGGACGCTCGCTGCTATCAACTCTTCGCTCCTGCACCTGGGACCTGACGATATTAGTGTGTCTCAAGCTGCTGCCGTCACGGCAGAAGCTTCTCGCATTTCAGGAACCGATGCGCGTCATGCATTAATGTTTTCACAACTTGTGGTAAGCTACCGGCTCGTAGCGCCAGACGAGCGCCAGCTAAACCTTTATGACGTCACGGCGGCTGCGACGACAGCCTTTAGACAGGCTGCTTCGGACGCAACAGACAGCCTCGAAATTCTTAATTTGCTCCACAAGACTGGAGGTTTATGGACAGAACTAGCCAACTCGGGAAACCTTGAAGCTACACACGTGGTCTCTCTGCTCAATGCCACGTATAAGCTCAGTACCGGGCATGTTTCAGAATCAGCGGGCCATCCTCTACGGGGAAGAGCCAAGCTAGCTCAGCTTCCCACTGAACAAGCTGAAGAGCGTATGAGGCGTTCATACGTTCAACTTTTAATCGCTGTCTTTGACAAGTTCCGAGAGCTGCGTAAGGATATTATTTACGACCTGCTTAGCAGACAGCATGATTATTCAATCATACGAGGACGAACCTATCCCCTTTCTACACGCCCTGGCTCAGCCAATATTCAGCCGCTGGTTGCAATTTTCCTTGAGTTTATCCATGTCGCTGGTAAGGTTGAGCTGCCTATCTGGCGTGACGCTGTTTCTTTCAAAAACAAGCAGATTCTGAAAAACTCTGCGTCGGATGCATGTTCTGAGGCATTGGGAATATGCAACATTGTATGCCAGCATTTAATAGATTGGAGCAAAGCTGGCCCTAAGACAAGCCGTGGCAGGGCCTTTTCTCTCCGTTTTGTGGAAGATGTGGCTGATGCTCTGCAGTATGCTGAGTGGCCAGCAGCTGAATTATTTGTTTCCTGTCTTGTCGGGAAACTTACAAGTTCCACGCTGATTGGTCGAAAACAGGGATTTTTACCAGATTTTGCCTTCGACATGTTCAAGGCGCTGCAGAATAGTTTGTTTTCAATCGCGCACGTCCCAGAGGAGGACATCGATGCTGGCTCGATCATTGAGTATTTGCCTTCTGTTGATAGGAAGAGGTCATCTGAATACCTTGCCACTAAGCTTGTCTTGCAAGACTTGGCATCATATCAAGAGTACTTCATACGGCTCACGAGCGATTTTCGACTTGTGCGATCAAAGTTCGGCAAGCTCGCTTTGAAACGCTGGCCCGCATTGCTTAGAAAGTGGCCAATTAGCAAGTTCTACAGCCAGATCCTGGAAATTATGCTAATCACGATGCAGGTGGAGAGCATAGAATTGTCAGATCATATGCAAGTTGAGATATTGAAGCTGCTTGCTGCTAGCGTTGAGTCGAACCCGTCATTTTTTCATACCGTTGAGAAGCCATTGATGAAAAGGCTCCGCACTGCAAGCTCTTCTGTGTGCGAGTGGATAGCTCACATTTCAATTCGGTATATATCAAGCTCCTCTATGGACGACAAAGAAGGCTTGCTTGAGAACTTGCTAGTCCGTATTACCAACTCTGGGCTTCTTCATTACAAACGACGTTGTGCAAAACTCCTTGAAGAAGTGTACAAAGAATCCAACTCTCAAGGCTTGCAAACCTTAGCATGGAAGTACTTGCTACTTTTGTCAGTGGACTTCGAACGAACAATATCTCAGTTGGGGACTAAAGCTGTCGAATCGATAATCTTTGGAGTGAATGTCCATAATGGCCTCGAAAAGCTGTCGGAGACCATCGTGTCTTTACAGATGCTTGGTGCTCCATATCCGGCACTTCTTCGCCGAGTACTTCGAGATATTTTGCTTCTTCCGCGTTCTGAAATTCCTAAAAGGAAAAAAATCCAGCAGCTTGTCACACACCTACTACAGAGCCTAGGAGGGGACTCTAACAACCCAGAGTATGGTTCTCTAATAACGGCGAGTTTTATCTTGGAGGCAAATGGACTCTACGCCCCCACTGGCAAGCTCGCAGACTTGGCAAGTTTGGCTACGCGCATTAGGATAAATCAAAAAATGAGACTCGTTTCACTTAAAATGCTTCGATCGGCACTGACGGCCAGACCCCGGCTCATTTTGAGCCCTATTCTTGTCAGAAGCACATTTACTAAAACGTGTGAGATGCTTCAATGCTATCAAGAGGCTGAAAGTGAGGAAGCAGCGGCTGTCATCTGGGAACTCGCACAAATTGGTAGTGGGGCTGAACAAGCCAAGCGTAAAGCAGATCTTTTCACCATATATGATAGGGCTGTGCAAATGCTGAAACAGCAGACGTCATCCGCTCTTGAAGGAAAAGAGGCACAAGTTCGACAGCTGCTAGTAATCATGTCTGGTGCAGCGAGATTTTGGTTTAGCTTTGATGATGAGCGGGTTAGCAAATTTGGCCTCTTGCTCCTTCAATTCATTGAGCATACTGGCAGGGGATCTGAACTCCGTTTAGTGGCTGTAAGAGCCACAGTTCGCTTGTGCATGAAATATCCCCAGCTAATTGTGCTTCCAGAGTATGACCGACTGTTTTTCGGTAGAATCTTGGGAGACAGGGACTCTCGTGAGTGGAATCAATCCATGGGGCTTCTACTTGACCACCTATTCAGAGAGGAGGAGCAAGCTGAGATTGACGCCTTGAAGAGCACAAGGTTAAAACGACCTACTGTATCCGGACCAGTGATGGACGTGTGTTCATTTTACGGACGGGGACAAGATGCGCTTGGTGAGTCTGCCGCCGCTGGTTTGATGCAACGTTTTTTACCACATTTACTTGAAGTGTCACTTGGTGGCACGGGTGCCCAGGCAGAGATGGCGGTTCGTCTACTTGTACAGGCTATGGAATCGAACCAGGTCGATATGCAGGCGTGTATCCCTACGATTATTGCTTTGTCTATATACGAAAATGTCTCCATTTCGAAGAATGCCGAAACTTGTCTCGTAAATTTGTTTACCAAATGGGGGACAAATGCCGCGTCCCGTCTTCCTGAAGGCATCAAGCTGGCTGTAAAGGAGGGCCAGCTTGGGACTGCACATCGTATTGGAAACCTATGGGGTCTTATCATTTCTTCGGGCGTGGACCCGGTCCCTGTGGTCCGCAGGCTTGTGCTCTCCTTCCAACAGGCTGATGTAGACTATATCCAGGCCAGTGCCGACGGCCTGGTGGCGGCGCGTCTCACCGTGCAAATTGCGCGGGATCTAGTGAATGGCATCGACCAAGTAATACAGCTATTCAATCCGGCAAATTGTGCCTATAGCGCTGGAGATATTACTGGGGTCATAATTCTGGCCTCAGTACGTCTGTTGATGATCCAAAAGTACGATCTCTACGACCGTGGGGCGCCGAGGGCGCCGAGCTTGGACAGCATTAAGGCAATCGGGACGCGGCGCATTGTCGAGAGATTAGCAAATGATGATGATGCAGCGCGTGCAGTGTTATCACAAATCAGAGACTTTCCTGATGATGTGCGATCGTCCACATTCGAATTAGTAGTACACGGGGAGCAGGTCGAGTTAGAGGTGGGGCGACTCGCGAAACGACCCAGGTTGCACAGTACGGACCTTCAAGAACAGAGTGTTTGATAATTTATTTATTTATTAAAGATGCATAGTTATGACAAAATATCTTAATACCGATAGTGCTGGATACTCCGGGCTTTGACATTACCGGCAATCACTAGCAGAACTATCGGAGGACCCCCCGAGCAGTCTAACCCACGCGTCCTATATGGCTCAAAGTTCACCAGAGGCCTGCGTGCTCGGTTTGTCATCAGCCATGTCGCTGTACAGGCTCGAAGAGCAGGTACGACAACAGCTAAAGATTGAGAATTTTGAGGCAGATGACTTTGCAACCAAGTCATTCATCGAAAACCTCTCAAAGTCTCAATCGCACGCGTTGGAAGATGATAATTTGGACCCCAAACCGTATATTCGTACTTTCGAGGCTGTGGCAGGGGAGTTGCAGAGAATGCTTGATTCGACAGCTCAAAAGGAGGAACAAGCTCGTAAGGATTCGGAAGAGCTTGCGCAATCGCACAATTACAATGTTGTAGACATGTCTGTCAATGTTGACGCTGCTGTGGCAGATGTCAAGCAATTGGATGAGCAAATATCGGAGCTGACGCGTGCCACGTCATTGCTGGGCGACCGGTTGGAGCGACTTTCGCGCGAGCACAACCAGATCACTGAATCACGCCAGTTGGTGGCTTATTATGTCTCCTTTTTGCGTAAAGGGTCTTCGCCCGAGCTCGAAAAGCTTTGGGCAAGTGACGAGACTAGCGATAGGCGGAAATGTGCGCAGTACGTGGGGCAACTACAAGTTCTCGCGAACAAAATTGGCGTTGTTCCAGGCAATCCTCGCGTTGGAGATGATATCGACAAGTTTGCCGAGCGGCTCGAAACCCATTTGGTGGGCGTGTTCCAGGATGCATACACTGCCTTCGATCTCGTGGGCATGAAGGAGATCGCGGAAATTTTGTACGACTTCAACGGTGGCTCAAGTGTGGTACAGGCCTTTGTGAATCAGAACGATTTCTTCATGCAAATCGACAAGATTGAGGACGAGTCGGCTTTGCAAGACGAGGCTTTGTGGAGGACTCTCAGCGACCCGAAAACAGACTACCCAGAGTTCGAAAAGGTCGTTGATGGGCTTGTTGGCGAGGTCATTGAAATGGTAACCAACGAGACAACAGTAATAATGCGCATATTTCCCCGTCCCGTACAGGTGCTGACGGTATTTATGCAGAGAGTATTTGCGCAGCGTATTCAGGGTCAGGTGCTGTTGTACACACAGGAGGCCGAGAGCCGGTCAGCGCTTGCACTGGCACGTGTAATCTTTGTTTGCCATGAGAAGATCAGCATGATGGTCAAAACGCTTAAGGATACGTGGAGCAAATTACGCGTGGACCCAGATGGAGAACTGGCTATCATGTTGGACGCAAACATAGCAGATACGTTTACGCTGCTCATCACTGATGACTACTTTGTCGTGCACGAGATTCCACTACTGAAGGACACTGTTGAAGGCACTTTTGCTAAATTTTTCAAAGCTCGGGCTGACGGTCAAACCAATGGTAGTAGCGGGCAGCGCACTAGCGATAGCCTGCTTGGTAGATTTACTGGCGAGGACCGTGGTGCACCAGTAACTTCTAATGGTAATGCGGACGTCACTGGAGAGAATAATGAGGACGAAGACTCTACAAAGCACAGATTCGACAGATTTATGCGCGCTGCGCGGAACAAAACTGGGACGTCTGCACTATTGGACCGGTTCCGGGATCATTCTTCTCAAACCAATGTGCAGCCTGACAAAGAGGCACTGCTGCAGATGGATGACCTCCAGCTTGTCCTCTCTGCGTTTGCCGAGACTGTTGGACGCGAGCAGGTCTTGCGCCCACCCACAGAAATGGTAAAGGATGTGATCCGCCTGTTCAACTTGCTGATGGAAGAGGTAGGTGGCCGGTACATCAATCGATCTTTCGAGGATGCAGGTAAGCGCGCAGAGCAAGATGCTCGCTCTCCGATCAACTGGGCGTTTTTGGATGCTGTCAAGCGTGGAACCAATGCTGTACAGCTTGTAGCGGCGTTTGTCAAGACTGTTTTGTTCCCAATGGTTCGGCAAAGTAACAGCGCGCATGCTGAGATGGCGGACTCGATCAATCAGTATGTGGCTACCGCCCAAGATCTCGCCGGATATGTCTTGGAGCAGGCATTGCAAGTTGCCAAGAGTCGTATTCAAGCAATTTTCCGCAAGCAAAAGCGCCGGGACTTCGCCCCGCGTGAAGGCGAGGTTACAAATGTGGCAGGCCCCAGTTCTACAGCCCATGAGATTCTCCAGATGCTCACGGACCTGGAGGCGCAAGCCTCCCAGTCGCTGCGGGGTGCGAACCTGACAGGCTTTTTGTCCGAGGTGGCCATGCAGCTGCACGACGAATTGGAGGCACATATTCGCAAACAGACCATCAGCAAGACTGGTGGCCAGGTGCTTGCTGCCGATATGGAAGCCTACGAGTACACTGTGGTGACAGAATGGGAGCTGGCCGATTTGGCTGACGCGTTTGGGACGCTACGGGCCATCACAAAGCTGTTTACGAGCGACGATAAGCTCTTGTCGTCGCTGGCTCGTGAGAGTCACTTGGCCCGGCTCAAGCCGGAGACGCTCACCGACTACGCGTCGCTACGGGCCGATTTCCAGACCAAGGGCCTGAACATGACGTTTTTGCACCGGCTGCAGTTTCAGTACTAATTGCTGGAGACGTGCTTAGCTGTCCTGACAACGTGATCAGCTACCGCGATGTGCACTATTTATCTTTGTCCTGTGTATAAAATAAGCAAGCAAGCAAACAAACAAACAAACAAATAAACAGATCTAACAAATAAATTAAAATTGCGGACGAGTCACACTCCGCGAGGTTATACAGGCTGGCTCCAGATAGAGCGGCCGATCCACAGCTGCGCTGCCGTAAAGGCAAGCAGCACAATGGCCACGTCCACGGCAAAGCTCTTGGCCGAAGTTGACCAGACCTGATGGCGCTGAAAAGACCGGCGTTTATCGACCTCCGACATGGGCAGGTAGCCGCCAAGCCCCGCCGAGAGGACCGGGAGGTTTTTCCACCCGAGCCAGACCAGCGAGAAGACGGCCAGGACGCCATAAATCACATAGGGCTGGAATGGTGGGTGAAGCAAGCAGAGGGACGTCTTGTAGCCGTGGGTGCCGTCGAGAGTCAGCAGCTGCAGCCCCGGGCGGCTCACGCCCATGGCCATGGAGAAGCTCTTGACTGTGTACTCGTCGGCGGCGCGCGGCCCGGCCTGGCCATCGGGCGAGTACCTGTGCACGACGTGGCAGGCGTCGTGGTCGTCGCCGGAGAAGATGGCGTCGGGCCGGATCTTGGCCAAGATCTCGTTTGTGAGCTCCGGGCCGACCTGGGTCTCGTACTGGTAGCCCTCGGTCCAGGGCAGGCTGTTGTTGCCCTCGCGCAGCTTGCCGCAGGTCGAGCCCTCGGGGCGAAACAGGGGCACGTGGGTCAGCAGCACGCTGGGCTTGTCGGCAACGTCCAGCCCGCGGAGAAAGTCGAACGGCGGCTGGTATATGGCGGCATCGACCTTGTTGGACATGGAGATGGTGTCGAGGACCACGACGGAGTAGCCGCCGACGGGCACCTCGGCGCTGGTTTCGCCAAAGTACTTGCGGAAGCGTGCGAGGGCGTCGGGCACGACGGTGTTGCCAAAGCCGATGTCATGGTTGCCGGGCAGGTTTTGGTAGGTCTTTTTGTTTGGCGGCGCTGGGAACACGGCGTTCCAGCGCGCGTACTCGGCGAGCCACTGGTCGTCCTTCCACTCGCGTCCGCCGTCAAACAGATCGCCGAGAAACAGGTAGGTATCCGGGTCGAGCACCTCGTCGACCAGGCGCCAGTTGCGGGCAAGAAACCGGTCCACGAGCACGCGCGTGAGCGCCATGAGCGGCCGCGGGCGCCCGGGGTACGTGTTGTCGTCCACGAGCTGCGGGTCTGCGATGAGGGCCACGCGCGTGGCCTCCGCCGACGACTCGGGCCACTGGCACGCGGCCAGCGCCCGCTTCGCAAGGCCCCACTCGCCCACGTACACGGCGACAAACCACGCGACGGCCAGGACCGCGCTCGGCAGCCAGACAAGCTTGCGGGCTCGTCTCAGGGTGGTCATTGTGTGCTGCTGCTGAGCCAAGCAGGGCGCGTCAGGGCGGGACGGGTCACTTGAGCGTGTGGCCGACTCCCACGCTGCGAGTCCTCCGCCCTCGCCGCGCGTCCTCCGCCCTCGCCGCGCGTCCCCCGCCGCTGGTCCCAACGCCGGCAGCGCTCACGCGAGACGTGAGTGAGTGAGTGAGTGTGTGAGTGGGATGGTGGGCCAGAGCACGTGATCGCGACCGACCCGCCGCCAGCGCGCCCGCGCCCTGCTTGGGTGGGTTTGCACAGTGGGCGGCGACAGCAGCTGGGCGGCCTCCTTTGCATCAGCATGTCGGCGCCAAATGCCAGACGCACGCGCGGGCGCCCGGTAAACGACGACCTGCTGTTTGTGTTTGACCTCGACTACTACGACTTTGACG